>JAFELO010000166.1:541225-552109 GCA_017140195.1 Eumaeus atala
TATATAAGGCTGTATATCCATAATACTTAATTGTCTCGTCCGTTTTTGTATCAATAATTCTGATTCTGATGTATCTTATTATCCGTATATGTAATATGTAATATGTTAACACTAATACGTTCTTTAATTTTCCTGGAAAAGGCCTCGTGATCCTTATTGAATCAAACGAATACGACGGCCGCTCGGAACTTATATTCAGAATTTCTGACTACTGCTACCGATACCAGACGTCCAGGGCTCTACCGAATTTTAAATCCAGTCTCGTTTAACTTAATTTTATTTTTGTCTATAGAATCTCTGGCGCAAGAGTTGGAGATGGAGCGCAAGTCGCGCCAGCAAGCCTTGGAGCGAGACGTGAAGAGCCCCCTGTCCGACCGCGCCGGCTACTACAAGAACTCGGTGCTGTTCAGCTCAGCCACTTAGCTGATAAGCACCGGGGCTACGGATTTCCCCGATAACCAAGATTACGAAAAAAATAACGACACGAGAAAACCTATGATCAGCGTCAAACCCGAATTCCGAGAAAAGTAAGACGCAATAGGACACTCTAGTCTAATGAGAATAATTTTTGATGTCAACATGTACATTTACAAGCATATTCTGTTTTAGATCTCATAAGTATCCACTAATGATTCATTGTATATACTGTTATTAAAACATAAAATATAGATTTCGTTTCTACGGTGCGAAATCGTAATTTTTTCTTCCATAGCAAAATTTGTAAATAGTTCTTTTATTTTGTAGCTTTAAGTCGTAACAATTCTATCGACGATATACATTATTTATTCGTCAGTATTTAATCTTTTTCGAAACGTACCTTTTATTCTTACTGTTAAATGCCATAATTATGTAATAAACATTATCGGTTACGTTCATAAGCCGCAGTATAAGTTGTTTGTATTATTATTATTTATATCTTTAAAAGATCACAACATTGGAATTGATCTAAGACTGCTCTTTGATTTTCCAAAGACATATTTGTAGACATTAAACTTTTTCAATGACTAGTCGAACTCGATCAATACTCAATAATCTGAGTAAATATTTTTGATAATTTCGAACGAATCGCTTATATAACTTAATCTCTGTTAGGGGATTTAACATCGACAGCATCTGATGGCGAAATGTGATCTTTAATATCATGTAATTTATTCAGTTTTAGTGCAATGATTAGGTGTAACTATAATATAATGACATTTAAAACATAGTACGATAGTTGTTTTAAGTTAACATTTCGAATGGATTTTCCTGCATAATTGACTGATACAGTTCACGTACAACATAATTAAATTTTGGTATTTTAATTACTATCTATTGTAATATAATCTCAGTGTATCCGTGATTCAGTTTATGTACATGTAGTTTTATTAAGTGCGATAGTTTAAAGTAAAGTATAATATAGCGTTATTTGTATCGCTTAGTTTACGAAGGACTTTCAATGTCTAACATAGTTTCATTAAGGTTTAGACATTGTATGGGGCTTGTTATTGGCGCTTGATTTTAAATAAATTGTTTATGTTTTTGTCTCTGAAATATTAGAGTTTCTCGATAGTCAAGCGCCGGTGTAAACATAGCTTGACAAGTTTCATACATATTATCTGTATGGGTAATGTATTGAATAAACTTAGTTGTTATCATAAATGTTTAGCTGAATGACTATGTGTGAATGTGCGGGGTGAGGATGTGACGGTTTCATATTTTACTTTAATTTGACGGATGGTACGAATGTTTCACATTTCAAATTGTTCAATTGTAAATTATTTCAGTGAATTTCAAGTAATGTAGCGTTAAGTTTTCCTTTGTCAATTAGACTACGAGTTTTATCATTCGACTTGGTTATTCGTGTACGATTAAAAGCGACTTATTATTTATTTCACTTATGATAATTATAATTTTACTTAAAATTGTGTGTGTGCCTTGTATCGTAGATCAAAATATCAAGATTAAAAAAGGAAAATTATCATGCTTTTGTTTTAACTACAACCCAAAACTATTTCTATATTATTGCTAACACGTAATAGAAATATTACGGATCCTCAGATTATCTTAGACTCTTCCAACCTGTGAAACAGTAACCATTCCATAACGTATTATTCTTACCCTTCATTGCGCGAGCAAAAAAGAATTCTTATGACAGCACAACTAGTAATTTTATAAATACATCAAGACAAGATTTTCAGTAAGATAAGATTTTCGCTCACACCGCCTTAAACGTTTCCGTTTCGTGCTGTTTTACCCGGCTACTCACCGGTGGCCCATTGGGGGGGGGGGAGTGTAACATCATCATGTGCCCCTTATTCCATAAAAAGAGAGAACAACCTAAACTTTTACCTCGTGCCCGAAAGCAACTTCTTATAGGAAATGAAAAGGTAGAAAAAACAACCATCTTGCTTGCTTGCTTTGCTTCTTCACATGTGTTAGATGCCCTCACAGGCAAATAATACCCGTTACGAAAGGAATAGGGCTAAAGTGGAGATCATGCGACTAGTCTTGCAAACCTTTTTTTTATAGTATCGAGGGGCAAACGAGCAATAGGATCCTTTTTACTACTACCAACATTATACTATAGACAATCGCATCATTGTCAAGCAGATGCATTGCTTTCCCGCCTTCACTCCAACGGGCCACCGGCTACTCACAAACCGCACGTAACACAATTAGGTGTTAGGTGAGCAAGGGGTACCTCCCCGGTCGGGCCTAATTCGGCTGCAATGCCGCATGGCACCAACTATTACTAAAAATCCAATTATGCTGCACTGGACATTTCCGTCAATAGAGAGCAGTAAAAAAAAGAGATCATGCGAAAAGCCGATACACGGCATAGGTACAGTTTTGAAGACTAGTAATTCGTAAAGTAACAATCCTTAAATTCAACGGATCTTTTCAAATTTCTTTTATACCGCTAGGCCACTATCTCACTTGATACATAAGTATCTACGTGGCCGACGTGTGCTGCACACATGCCGCGATATGAGGATCGTAAGTATCAACGATAACGCTGGTAGAGTATTCCACAGTTGTGCATGTGCATAAATGTGCACTCGAACGTAAGCCACAGTAGCTATAACTTGTTAGACAACCTATTTGAGGCCTAACTCTAGAAGACAAAGACGTAACAGTTGACTACAAAGTCCTAGAGACCAATGTCCCATAGCATCAGAAAAAAACCGACAGAAACTAGGCAGCATGTAACCCAGCCATTGCTTGAAATTTTCATCCAAGTAGGCACGAGTCAATTGCAATATATAAAGGATACTACCTCGAATAATTATACATAGTGGTTGACTCATTTTAATACCTACAGTAAGACTACAATTAATCAATTCTCATCCAAATTATGTAATAAATAAAATACCTTTTTTACCAAAATGTGATATAATTCAATGAATGCTATTATTTAACATTAATAATGACTCTTTGGCCATTAACAGGAGGGATGACGCACCTACATCGCACACCACAGGAAGACTACGGTGACCATAATATGCGATTTTAGTCCCTTTGCTTTGTTTGTACTTATTACTTATTTTTTAACATATTTTTTTAACCATACCATTTACAATATTTTACGTCTATGTGTAATGATAATGTATCACCAGTCAGCTTGTATAAGCTGTAAGGTCACGGGCTAGTGGCGACTTTTTATCAAAGGACATGGCTTAATCGTCGAAACATAGCTTTGTCAAATCTATGTAATTACGTAAATTTAGAGATGTGGTGAGGTTTGGTACTACAGAAAGATTGCGATAAGTACTAGATAAGTAACCAGTGTCTACATAGCTATGACAAGAGTATAAAAGGCCCAAATAATTAAATATTTTACATAAAAGAGTATTTGGAATCAATTCTAAAAATAAACCGGTTTAAATGTAAACACAGAGACAATCGTTTTGTTCATAAAATAAAACAATCCATGTTTACTGAAAGACTAATCATAGCCACACCACGATTCGGTCAAAATTTGCCATTTAGTTCGAACTTGCTTATACAATTCTGTCGCAATTACATGATGATTAAAGAAAGTCGTGGTTAAACTGACAAAGTAGGATGTCAAAATATGTCGTCTTGTCTACTAGTGTTGTTGTCAACATCCTCAACAAGGTATCTTTGCGTTTGTTATAGTTAATCAATCTTAACCATTGACTACCAAAAATACCGCAACTTATAAATCAACTGTGTACAAAAAACAGACGACACTTTCATGTCGCTTGCAGTAGAAAACTTGAATTTTAACCATAATATTATATTAGGGCCTTACATATGAAATATGCGTTTTGTATGGGAGTAACAAAAAGTCGAACATTTTTTAATGTAACTTATTTAATTAATCAAAGATGAACCATTGTTTTCTATGCAATTATGCCATCTCATAGGTAGATCACGATCCCTTTACAAAATACCTGTCTAACGGGAATCAATAAAATCTTTGAAGGCGATTTGGACTGCCCTATCGCAGTTCTACTTGTTACCTTGCAAGAGGTTATCCAAATTTCGAAAAAAAATTAATCTATTGGATCAAGGTCCGGGGAGTACGGAGGTTGTCTTAGACTTTTCAATTGAAGCTCTTTTAATTGGGTGTCCGTCTGTTGCGCAGAGTGTGGTCTAGCGTTGTCGTGAAGTAGCGGTGGCGTGGAGCGATTGACCAGCCTAGTTTATTTAGCCGCTACGTTTTCCATCATGGTTTACAATTTCTGGCGATAGATGTCAGCCGTAATAGTCTTGCCAGATTTGAAAAGACTGTAATGAACAATACCGGTGTTAGTCCACGAAACGCTTACAAGCAACTGTATTGCGGTCAGTTTTCGTTTGGGGCAGAATTTTGCTGGCTGGCCAGGATTGCGCCATCCAGCCAAATCCTGCCCCAGCCAACCATTGCGCTGAGTACTTCCGATTATCGTAATGAATACATTTTCCATCACAGATAATGGCTCGGCTTAAAGAAGAAATGAAGGTCATTATTGTGCCGGTTTAGTAACGTAACGCAGCAGTCAGTTTGCTTCCGTCAAATGGTGAGGTACCCACCTTTCAAGCTTCATAACCTTCCCAATTTGCTTCAAGCGAATTAAAACAGTTTTATCACTAACATCGCAAGCTGCAGCTAACTCTGACGTGGTTTGCGATGGGTCCGCTTCCACTATAGCTTTCAACTTGGGTCTCAGGCCGTCCGGGGCTTGTTCAGCAGGGCGAAATTTCCAGAACGAAAATGTTGGAACCAAAAGCAAACTGTGTTTTCTTTCGCAATATGACCGCCATACGCATCATTCACCCTTCGAGTCGTTTCCGCAGCACTAGTGCCAAATCGTGCTCCACTTTGTAAGATGAGTGACGCAAATAGAAAAAAACAGAAAAAAAATGTTTTTGTATTTCTAAAAAAGTTAGTGTCACTATTATAGGTATTTCAACTTCACGCACAATATGAACATTTTTCAAGGAGAAGTTATTGTAATCGGTGAGTTTTTAACACAATTGTGGATGAGGGTTCTTTGGATTGAATCTTTTCATCTACTGACGGAGATTTCCAAGTCGTCTAGGATAGCCAAGTCTATGAAACTACTCTAGCGGAATATCATCTAGCATCCTCAACATTTTTTATGAATATATACCTAATCTATCCTAAAGAAGCTTAAGCCTAACTTAGTTGAAGTAAAATACAATAACTCAATATCACGCCGAGCGCTTTAATTTAAAAATGTAAGGTGTAGTAGTAAACCCAAGTCCTGATTTATTTTCATAATGAAGCGGACTCTTCAAAAGAAAGAGGGCCCCGCGTGGTCTGATATCAAATTTAAAAAAAGAATAGAACTTAAGTACCATAAACCAAAAAAAACCAATGGAACTTTCCATTTTATTAAAGGAGTTCGACCATTTTAAATCCAGTTAAATCGGAAAACTTCATATTTATTGCTAATAGATTTTCGGGCGATGAGCACCGGGTTATTTGGGATGCAATTTTATTTTGTCCATATGAATGATTTTTATATCTGCCGCGGGCGGCCGGACGAATTGATTCGTCGCTCTCCCTTCCATTTCGGACACGACGATTACGCAGTTTCATTTTTTACAATTTCAAAGGCAATCTGTTCGCAACTTCCCTGTGCTATGAATGGATGCACAATGATAAAACATTGAAACATTACTTTTTAATATTTGGTTCTCTGTGACCAAGTTTCAAGAAACTAAGTTTTCTTTATATATCTTTTTGCATATTTAACTGGCTGTCAACGGTCAAGCTCTATTAGTTTCTAAGAACCGTGATGAGATAGCCTTCCTATTATAATAAAATAATACTAGAGTATTCTGCGAGCAAGAGTGCCCACTCATGCCATGCCCAATTCAGGTGCAAGTGTTTCAATATATTTACATACTCGTAGCACTAACTCATACAATATTACAGTGAAGATGTGTTGTTATTGTTTGTGTGGTAGGGATTTGTATCCCTACCACACAAACAATAACAACACATATTCACTAGATCGCTAATGGGGTCTATTATATAATACATATCATGACAAAATTTATGTGAAAAAGGTACGTATGTGACTTTCGTGCAAAAACTACTCAACAGATTTGACTTTTAACGAAACAAACATAGTTTTTTTTTATAGAATAGGGACCAACGAGCAATCGGAGCCTTTTTAAGCGCCCATAAACGTCCACATAATTACTAGGCCGATGCGTTGCTCTCCCCCCTCCCCCCCAAATGGGCAACAAGCTACTCACAAACCGCACCGCCGAAACGCGCCACCGAAGATGTCACTTTACGGCGGTATTATGTGATTGAAAGCTGGAATAATACAAAAATAGTAGGAGAAAAAAGTGGTTCTTTAGGACACACTTTTCGCTTGTTGAGTCATTAATTTATTTTTTTGTAATTGTGATGTTTCTGTCCCGAACATTCCTTTTATTCGATCTGATGTATGTTGGGATGTAGGGAAACAGATGTTGGTATCAGGGGTGTAGTAAACGGTCTTTGCCTACTTGCATCTGAAAGTTAATGTAACCTCCTTTCAGACCTAAACTTATGTTGCGGAAGCCAAGAGAAGACGAACACAGTTCCATCAGATGCCTAAGAGTCCCGTCTGACGACAAAAATGCATCCCGATTTAAGGCCAATAAGCGCTAATAAAATTTTGATGATATGGAATAAATATTTTGTTAAGTAATGTGTGGGGTACATGGAGAGCAACATATCAGCAAAATAGTAATGCGGATGTCTGTGGGCGGTGGTACTCGCCATATACCTCTCTCAATAAACATTGAGAGAATATGTCCAACACTTGACCGATAAAGACTAAGAATGATAGATACATTATAAACAAAGAATATTAATAAGCACCTACTACCACTAGTTACCTATTTATCTCATAAAAACATGCCAAAAAAACTACTGTTACGGTTTTCATCACAATTTGTTCAATTATTTAGGTAGCACGACGTTTCCGAAGCTTTACAGCAACCATGGCCACGGATGGACTGGCGTGACAGTCAGTCACAGCAAAAGTAGTTTTGTTGTATTGCGTATACTTAAGACATTCTAAAAGTATTTACCAACTTGTCATAGCCGGAGGGAATGTAATTGTGTGAGTTTTTAAATGGACGCGCTTGAATCTGGTAACAGTCTCGTGTGTCCTGCTCTGTCTTATAAAAATGTAATATTGTGAATCTATAGTACTACCAATGTAATGTGGCACTACCTTTACTAAACCTCCTTTCGTATATCAAATGAAAGCTCACAAAAATCTCTTACACTTAATAAGACGACTTAGCGTTTTATTAGAAGTTCAATTGCAAACAAAATATTACATCCTCTCTCCGTCTCTCTCTCTCTCTTTGCCTAGTAAAACAATATAAATTGATATAACATTTACACAAGTGTATATTTGAACATAACGTAGTTAATAACATTGAACGCGGAGTTAATATTGCGGGCATAAATATTGTCGCACAAGACAGCTACTTGCCGCGCTAAGTCTCCATTGAAGGATAGCTGGATACTATACAGGACGATTCCTAACGGTGCCTAAAGTAATATTTACTATCTATATTTATGTTACTTACCTATGCCTGGCTGGCTCGTGTTTTAGTGGTAAGTATGTTCAGCCACAGACGTTGTCCCGGGTTCGAATCCCGGACGGGACCAAACTAAAAATGTTATTACGAATTTTATTTTCTAATGACATTCCGGAGTAACTGTAGCAAACTATAGTAGGCAAAAGATGGCCGCTGTAGCGTGAAACCGGATAGGAGGATATTATACATTATACATAGAAAGTATAAAAGACAATAATAGCACTCCATTGTTCCTATTGAGGTGTGATTCATTTTAGACTTTTGATCGACTCTCTATCTGAGCAAAGTCTACAAATACGTCTCCTTGCAATACTTTTGGGCTAAAAACTAATTTTTTTTTTCAATTTTAATGGAATTCGAACACGCTATAGCTTTATTTTCACACTTTTTGTTTAGGACAATTTCCAAAAAAAAATACATTTTTTGGCCTTAATTAAATGAGGAATTAAATAATCCTCACATGTATCTTCATATGAAGGTACATACATTCTGATATATCGATATATTGAATTTGGTTTTTATTGCAATTCATCCCTTCAATAGGCCACCTCATAAGCCGCAGGAAACATGGCAGCGTAATCATCACTTATAGGGGAATCATATAAGCAAGAACCTCACCGGTCCAATTCAACTGCAATGCACGAAACGAAACTCGGCATAACCATTACTTTTAAGGCAATGACGTAAGCAAGAGGCCCCATACCAACCCAACTCGACTATAATACAGCATGGCCTAATAATTCAATTTATTGTCATTTAATATCATCCTGTACTACACACCTATGAATACGCATGCTGACACCTGACGACGGGGCACGCAATTTTAGCACACTGCTTCGCGGATTAGTTTTTCCGTAAGATAATTAAATAACTTTGAGCTATGTGCCTGTGTGATGTATGGGCCTGTTTATTGTCTTGCTGTACGTTAGGGCGATGAAGGTTGTGTCTTACGGCCTGGTTACATGTTTTATTGCTATTCGTTAGACGGTGTTAAATGTAAATTTGTTTTATTAAATTAATCGTACGTAGTTTCGCCATTATAATCATATACAAGGCCATTTTATTGAGCCTTTTAAGACATGGCGGAAAACGTGGAATGGTCACACTCAATCTGGATTGTACAGAAGTTCTTCCCGTGTCGAATATCCCATGCGTAGCATTCAAAAGCATCAGCTTCTCTCTATGTCTCTGTTGTACTTTTAGGTCAGTACGACCAGAGAGGAAGGAGAGACAAGTCAAAAGAACGAGGTCCTGTCTCTTATCCGCCGGATCTCTTATGGTATGTTACATGCCGGTTTGCAAAAATTTTTGAATTAGAAAGCTGGCAAAAGAATGTGAATTTTGTCTGTCAACGTTCAATTTAGATTGTTATTATTTCTAAGTAATCTTTATTCATTTCAATTTGTCGGCCAAGACCAAAAACAACAATGAATTGTGCCAACCACACTCTGCTATGAAAACATCTTAACGCCTTCACAGAAAGGGTTGTTACAGAATTTGCATTAATAGAATTTTAATTTGACTATTACAATTGGATTGTTAAAATATCTTAACAATACTTTCAATACACCTTAAAACTTTACAAATCTTGGCTCAAAATACGACTGATGTATTGGTTAAAAAAAATAAACGACTAATTACCGGCTTATTCATCCAGATTCTTGCTTTAGTAACATATGTATTATCCGTGCAGGCAAGGTTACGTACCATAAGTTGTACAAAACAGCCTAATGACAGACAGACAAATAAACGGGCAGACAAGGCAGAAGTACGGAGCAATAATAGGTTCCAGCTTTTACCCTTTGGCGTATAAATAGCGTTTGAAGTGTATAAAGTGTATTTACCGTACCAGACATGACGTAATATACCTTAATATAATATATCTCAATGTTACACTAATTAAAGTACCAAAGAGATACCTACCTGTAGGGCTAATGTCAATACTGTAAATGATTATGCGGCTGCCTCTACTACAAAACAAACACAATACATTGTTGCAAATTTAAAAGTTATAAGATTAATTTGAATAAATCTAGAAATAAACGGTGTCGCCCGCATCAGACATTAACTAACGCAGAGATAACGAAGTGCGACAGCAGAGGGGCCGTCCGCCGTCGCCTCGCAAATATCAACGGCACAGCCAAACGGACTTAGCCGGTCTTCAGTCAGACTTCTCGCTTTCAATGTAATTGGATTTAAATAAAGAGCTCGTAACAGTTCCAAATCTGTAGATGTAGTCTTAAATAGTCTCTTGATAAATCGAGTTTCTACGGAAACTAGTGAATACTTACGTATGTAACCCAAATATTGCCAATGCCAGGCGGGGAGAAGGAAACGAGGGCAGCGAATCTGCATAGCAAATATGCGAATGTTTACAGGCGCCATTAGAATTTATCGGAACGCCCCGAATACTCGTTTGTCTCTAAAAAAAAACCACTCACAAATTATTGAAATGATTCTGAATTAGATCTCGATCCCTTAGAACCTAAAGCTATTTTTGTGTATGTCGTCTCGATTGGCCATGATGATAATGTTAGCCTCAGATAAAAGTACGAAAACTTTACATTATCGGTTGATATGGTCACTCATATCTGTGATAAGCGTGGTTCATCGAGCATAAATTTATTTAATTTTATTTACTATTTTATTTTAGCTGATCATGTGATAAAATGTAGATGACTGACTTATGCGTTGTAACAAAGTCGTGCGCTTTTTTTATAGTATAGGGGGACAAACGAGCCATCGAAGCCTGTGAACAACTAGCGACGCCTACGAACATCAACATAAATACGTTGCCGTCCTTTACACACCCCC
>JAFELO010000166.1:552120-574674 GCA_017140195.1 Eumaeus atala
CCCCCCCCCAGTGGGCCACCTACTCTACTCACAAACCGCACGTATAAAGTGTCAAGTGAGCGAGAGGTACCTCCCCGGTCGTGCCGGCCCATTTCCGTTGCATAGGAGGAGGTAGTGCCGTGCATGGTTCATGACACTACCTCCTCCTATGTAGCATGGCACTCCATGATTATACCAGTACAGAAAACTGCTACACAAGAAATGTACCTACGCCAACTGTCTTGAAGTGATTGAGGAGGTTACCAATAGACATGATGATGATCAAAGCTACATTATTAAAAAAATAATTTTCGCAAAAAAAATCGCAAACTAACAAACAATGCACTGAAAAGTTGGAAATAAATTGAATACTTATTTAATCTGTCAGTGTAATTTTGAAAAGTGTCAGCGCCAAGGCAACAAAGGCAAAGGTTTTTGTGATCCAGCCACATCTCATGCGACGGAATATATCATTGCTATAGACTTCAGGTGGTATAGTGTTAGCCGAGTGATTAAGCTTTGTTATAAATATAGATTTCAGAAGCTTTTGACTTTATTCGTTTTTTATTCTCAAGAGTATGCATGGCCAATAGAAGTCGTCGGTATTTTTTTTTTACAGTAATAAGTAGCAAACGAACAGTTGAAACTTTTAGGTAACTACCGCCCACGCACATGTAATTATGCCCTTCCTTGTCTCCAACGGGCCATCGAAAACTCACAAACTGCATAAAACTTTTTAATAGTTGTCGCTATTTACATCCATTTATCTGTTTCCTTGTCTCCAATGGACCACCGGAAACTCACAAACCGCAGAGAGTGCGAAAGTAGCATTGTGGAGTTATTATGTGAGCAAGATATATGTGTACCAGTAGCACGACCCGTTCATACCGGCCAATTCGGCAGTAATACAATTTGACACTAGCTGTTATAGGAGAACTGTCACTTTGTATCAATATAACAAGCCGTAGGTTTGTGCAGGTCACTGATGCGTCAAGTCGCTTAATCAAAGTTGTAAAATCAAAAAATGTAAAATCAAAGTTTTTTTATTTATTTGCCAGTTAATTTCCTAAATGGCTCACCAAGGCTACCTGTGAAACCTGCTCTTACGTTTATCTATCTAACACCTGGGCCTCCTATATCATCCTACCTAGCCCAAAAATTTCTCTCTAGCACCATAAGTAACGATCCTTGCGTTCTTGTGTGTCTTCCTCCACATTAATTACTCTTTTCGTGCAAAAATATGTCTACATTTAATTATAAATTACAATTTATAGTAGCTTCTAAAACATAAGTAACTACGTTCAATGTATTTATAAAAGGTAAATCCGATGATTGGACGAAATCTTTACATAGAGCCGATAAGCATCTCTCATTTCATGTTCCAACACAAATTAATCGTGGAGTCGGTATTGGAAATAGAGTGAAATTATTCAACATAACTGTTCGATAAAATGGCGTCGGACTCGATGAAGGCGTCGCAGAGACACAATAATAAATTGTAATTACAATTTAAAATGAGCAGGCGTCGCCGAGGGTGTGGCCTCCAGCCCCCACACGGCCACCTCGCCTTGTACGTGTGTGCACTTTTTACATGCATGCAGGTAATTAGCCATCAGGTGTGTGAGTTTGGGGATCTAAAGAAAATATCATAAGTAAAGGGCATAATATACATATAAAGAATAACATTTGATGTATACAACAGTAGCAAGGGAATAGCATGAACAGATGAGTCCAGGTTAGAACATGGACGTGTATCCAACCATCCAAAAATGTTTTTATCACCTAATTTGAGTTACAGCGAAGTTGGGGTGGCACGACCAGAGAGCTACTCTCGCTCACGGGACACCGCCACAAGTCACATGTAAGCCGTCACGTTTTGCGCAGTTTGTGAAAATCAGCTGGGGAGAAAGGAGGGGCAACACGTCTACTTAACTAGTATGTCTTTGGGTCGGTGACATCAGACAAACTTCGGTCAACTTCTTTATCGAAATTTGTCATCGTTCCAGTGCATAGGTAAGTTGTTAAAGACTTAATCTATAATATTAATATAACATCTAACTGCAAACGCACCACGCTCTTCTATCCTGTTATATTACTTGAAGTAGAAACGAAGATTTCCAACGTACCCAACTCCGAGGCGGGGTGGGAAAGCCGAGCCTGTTCCAGACTCAACAGAGACCTGATGTGTCGAAACAACCTTTTTAATCTAAAATATTGATATCGTTTTTTTTTTCTCTACACTTCAATAATATTTAATGTAAAATGAAAAGAATACCCCAATAGTTACAAATACTCGATTTTTTTTTACCAAAGAAAGGGGAAAATTGCTTAGATCGTGTCCATTAGGAGGAGTAAATACTAAGTTACTACAAAACTTGGTCGGCAGAATTTGCAAAAATCTTGCCAACAATTTGTATGTATAGTCGCAGCATACTACTTATGAAATGTCCTCTGCATTGAACATTTTATTTACTTGTTGTAGCTATATTTTGAGGTGCATGTTATATGTAAAGAAAATTTACGTATATTGTGAAGGAAAAGCGAAAATTTGCTACAACAAAATTAAAATGTGTACATTTTGTCATGTGAATGGATGTAAAACGTAGCGTTAGCCAATGCAATCTAGATCTAGGTTAGTGTCTCTCTATTCAATCAGCTCGCCGGAGAACAATGTAGAGAAACGTATACGAAAAAAATAAGTGTTATAGATAGATAGATAAAAACTTTACTTTCAATCACAAGCAGCACAATTATTCCAAACAACACAAGAAAAATTTAAAATTAAAACAAAGTACATAAAAATATATATATATATAACATATTTTTACTGTCTTTATATTATGACAATGTATAAAGAATGACATAATATGGTTATTATTTTTTATTATGGTATTGTTTTTTATCGAAATTTGAATTTGTCGCTCAAGTTGCAACCAAATAAACACAAGTCAAATATACATCTTATTATTTAATATCCACTATAAATTTTACATATTATTCAGCTGTACCAAATTTGAGAATAATTCATTCACGCAATTCTTTGAAACAGGAATGCGAATTTTTTTCTTCGCGTATTAACTATTATAGTATTTAGATGTTATATTAATGGACATAACGCTCTGCCATTTTGTGTTTAACGATCCACAAACGTAATGAAATGATTCTTCTAAATTATCCGCTACACCTGCCATCTTTCAGTAAGGTCTATAGGCAAATATTCGGTAACCAAAACCCTGTCAATGACGAAGATAATGAAAAACACACATCTACACAATATATCATATAATATACATCTGCTATAGTACATAACGTCCACATAATAGACGCACGATGTATTTATTATTCATTCGTATTGGTCAAAAGCTTTTCGTTCCCAAAATGATTTGATTCGTATCAAATAGCCATTTAATAAAATTACACGTTATGAAACTACTTCTTTTATTTTCGTTCCCCCATATTCCAATATGATTTTTATTATAAGAACTGAATCAACTGATTTGGATAATCTTTAGATGATGGGTTCCGTAGAGTTATCTTAAATTTTTCGTGTATTATACATGATTAAATATTTAGCAAACTACAGACTAGAATAAATTCAATCAAAATAATATTAAGATATTTTTCCGTTATTTAAAAAATAATGGTGTAACCGTATGTGTAACGTTATATTATAATTCCTGCATTGCATAGTGATGTGGCTGGTATGAGTAAGAAGAGGTAGTGCCACCCTACATCGTAGCCGACCTGGGCTAGAGTGACGCGGACCCAAGTCGGCACACCTGATAAAGCCGTAAAGTGCTACGGTATCGCGTTTCGTGCGGTTTGTGAATATCTGGTGGCCCTTTAGAAAGGCAACACGTCTGTTTAACGACAATGTGGATGTCCTTTGGCGTCGGCAATCGTCAATAGAATGCGATGAACGTTTGCCCCCTTAAAGTATAAAATATGTACCAGATCATTCTTCATAACCACCATCGGTCTTAAATGCCACCTGCTACAGCATCGCGTTTGGTGCGTGGTGGTCACTGATGTAATCTTAACGAACTGGTGATTTGTGGTAATTCTTATTAATAATATCGTAATTTTCGTAAGAGGTGCTGCATAGGAGGAGGTAGTGCCATGCATAGTACATGACACTACATCCTCCTATGCAGCTGAATTGGGCCAGCGCGACCGGGGAGAATCCTCTCGCTCACTTGATACCGCCCAAAAGTGACACCTACGGTGTCGCGTTTCATGCGGTTTGTGAGTGGCAGATGGCCCATTGGTGCGGGGTGAAAAAAAGGGCAACGGATTGGCATAATCATACTGATGTTTATGGGCGTCGGTAGTCGTTGAAAGGCTCCGATTGCTCGTTTGTGCCCATGTACTATGAAAGAAAAATCATCATCCGCGCAGAAATAACTTCTTGTATTCGGTATTGTAACGGATCGGAAAAACTATATTGGAATATACGAGTATATAGTCTTTCCGTTAGAAAATATCTAACACAACTACGAATAATCTTACGGAATCCTAAAAAAACCGAGATCGTAATCGAAGAGGCCAGACTTAAAGCTCTACATAAAATGGAAATACATTTAATGATTATTATGCCCGTAAACGTTTTGCCCCAAACGCTGGGACCGCGTCCACGGGACCTAATAACTAATTTGAACACTTTTCACCTATTTTTAAATTTATTTCTTCTTTAACATTTATATTTAACCATTGAGAAAAACTATAATTTTATGGACCCCAAAATTAGACATGAGAATTAATTTCGTTAATATTTATCTATACATACTTAAATAACTGCACTCAAAAATTATGAAAGGTGAAGCAAGGTGAACAAAAACAGGTGGTCCAATGAAGCTGTGCAGAAAATTGTAGCTAGTTTAGTTTTTCTCTTACCTTAATAGCCTTAAATCAAAGAAGAAATTCAAACGAATAGCATGAGTGTAAATATACCATAGCTATTGGTAACTATCATTTTACTTAATCAACAAAATAAATACAAAAATAGGTTGATATTCGTGGTCACAGCCCAGAAAATAGTAACAAAGCTCAAACGTTCATTGGTTGGGCTATGGCAACAAATTTTAAAAGGAAACTGACCTAAAAATTTGATCTTCGCGGGCGTGGCGCCAGCCGCAGCTACAATTAGTTGCACTCCTAAAGAGTACATACATTGGTTCAGGACGGCACGACCTGGCGGGACAGGTTGGAGGAATGATGATCTGTCCCTCACATAACGCTGGCTATTTCATGGTATAAACATACAAGCTAGTCGGTGGCACATTTAGTTGACTCCAAATAAATTGCAATGCACCAATGGCATTTTCGCTTATTACATAGGTGAATCTTTATGAAATGCTCTTCAAAAACGAGAACAAAGCATATATGTAATATTATATAGATGAAGAATTCAGACGACACTTTACAATGCACTCGCTCGATATCAAAAACATCGGAATACAAAATGTTTTATGGATCAAATTAAAAAATGTATGCAACAACATTTAATCTAAAACCAAAAGATTGATGAAAATTGATGTACGCCCATCAAATTGTGTATGTAGTGGGGCAAACATTAAAATTTAAATTTCGATACCGAAACCTGCGCTTACTCGTTCACTTGGTTCACTTCATCAAAAGACCGTTACAGAACTAAACATAACAATGCTGTTTTCATTGCCTGTGGTATTTAAGAGAAGGTTTAAGCGACTTTTGCCTATAATTTAAACTTATTATAACACTTATTTTTAATAGTGAAACTTTGAATTTACAATTTGAATTTATCTTAGGATTGCCAGTACTGTATAGAAGATATAAAATGAATAATTATATGTACAATGTTCTACAATAATTCTAGGCACTCTAATATAAGCTACGTGTAAACACATAAAGGCTATCAGGCTTTCTAGCTTATAAGGGATGGCACGCAGTTGGAAACAAAAAGCTCGAGTCACTATAATTTGGAAAAATTTACAAGGATTGCCATTAAATCTCTTAATACTTTTTCCTACGTGTTTTCCTTCACCTGGTAGTAACTTCACCTAGGTAATTTTAAGTTCAAGTTTAAAACGGATGTGCATGTATTAGTAATACAAAATTCAGAACAAATGATGAGAAGGGGCTCCGAAATTCTATTGAAATACCTCGTTGGAGTACAAATAAGTGTCCACGAGTATATTTTTTAGAATATTAACGATATCAGTGTACTCCAGTGATAGAAAAAGTGTTATGGGCTTTCTGATTAAAGACGGACATGCAAGACTGGTGCTGTTGATGCACTTATACGTGTGGCGCTAGTCGTTTTTCACTTAATTGTTTGCCACTTTAAAATAAAATGTAGGAGATTCTGCTATTTTTTACACAAATTCTGCAGTATCTTGTTACTTGTAGCACAGACCACGCAGCAACATCGAGAGCACTCTTCGAGCCGCACACAATGCGGGTTTGTTTGTCCCTTCTGTTTGTGTTTCCAGTAGCGGCACAGCCGATGAAATGGAGGAATGTCTAAAATGTGATTTTACATTGCAAGCTACCTAATAATGGTATACATTATGTAATATCCGTTTGTTTATCCGATATCATATTTTAGAGCTTTCCACAGAAATGTTTAATGAATTCAGCAGGGCTTTAACCTTACAATACTTACAAAAGACTTTACGCTCTCCTTATCCACCCATAATTTCGTAATTCTTATCATAAACCAAGAAATTATGACCAGGCATTCATAAAAATACGACAAATACATTAAAGACACGTAGGGTCATGATCTACTGACATAATGGCCTGCAACATTGCATTTTCATCGTAGCATAGTTATTAATTATAATTAAGGTTAAATTGGCTATATAAATTTTAAGTAATGTATATTAACGCTTACCTACAAACTTAGCTTAGCATAGAACACACGATTGCTAAGCTTTATAACAAGGCGCATTTATTTTTAATCTACATATGTTTTGGATCCGGCTCCGAGGGCTAGTAGGGGTAGACACCTATTGATACCCCCACACTATAATAAATAGAAATATTTAATAGGAAATGGAAGTGTTGGCCGATCTATCCATGTACCTAGGTCTTATCTACATCTCTCTCTATATAGCCTTGCCATAAATATTTTAACAAAAAATATGTTTTATTGCAAATAACACTTATTATTTACAGTGTGTTAGTTTAATAAACAAATATATAACAATTAAAAATATAAAAAGCTTATATTAAGCGGTCTCCATTGGCTGCAAAACAATCCCTTATACATTGAGATTCCATGTGGAAATTCTTCACATATGGAATGTTTTAGGGACTCCAAATAATCATTGCGTTTAGAGCGAGCCGTACTCTCTAAACTGATCATGCTATGGTCAGTTTCCAGCGGATTAATATCGGGACTTCAGCTCTGATGAATTCCGAGACCTTCGTTTCCAACCAAGCTTGCGTGGAGCTTTAAGACCTGGCGCTGAGTCCTGCTGGAAGGACCATACTTGGTTATTGAAAATGGTGTTATTAAGGTGCTTAGCTACCTTCCCAAGAATGGCATCTTGATACAGTTGTGCCGATGTTTTGATACCTTTTCCACAGAAAAAAGTGGTTCTGTGACTCCTTCATAGCTAACACCCTCACCAAACCAACAAAGTCGGATAATCCCCACGTTGCACTCTGTTGACTGATTGGGAAGCTCACTTCATTAGGTCATTTTGTTTGTTGAAATGTAGCTCAATTGTAAAAAAAATCTCATCCGTAAAGAAAGCAATATATTATTTCGTGTAATGCAATCACGGCGATTATGTTCTCTTTATCACCCACTCCTCTTGAATATCTCAAAATATTGTACAATATTGCGCCAAAATAAGAAGACACAATGAATAATCGTATGAAAATGACAGATTCCAAATTCAAATTTACGTAACATTTTTTTTTATTTATTTGTAACAGTAATATATAACGACTCTATATCATAGTATATTTACATTTATTTTAAAGAAAAAATGATACCTAGACTTTTAAAATAATTAATAATTATTTTAAATTGAAGTCTATGTGGGGCCACTTTAATTTAACAATTTTAATGAACGCTACAAATTATACAGTAATTATTATTTCACATGCGAGCACAATATGCATATTAAATTAATTCATTGAAACTATCTTTTTGATGGGAAGGTATTCCATATAGTGGAACTGCTGAGTTTTTAAAACAAACATAATTACAAAATTAATTAAGTGGAAATCTAGGCAATATCTGAAGTTGATCTTATATTGCCCTTAAGTCTTCACATTCTTATAGTGTTATAACATCCTAGTAGTGTTATAAGTCTGAACGTTTGTAAATGTGGATAAATGTTTGTTACTCTCACGTAAAAACAGTAGAATGGATTTTAATGAAACTTTACAATTATATAGCTTATTCATTATAACTACATATAGGCTACAACTTATTCACGAAATATATATATGTGCGCAAACGAAGTCGCGGGCACCAGCAAGTACAGTATAATTTAAGAAAGAAATGTAAATAAGAAAACGGTTAGTGTTTTTCTCCATAGCATCTCGAGTACCTTATCTGCAGATACTTTTGTTAATCAATGATTGCATTTTTTTGTCTTCTGCTCCGTGTAGACGGATTCAAATGAATACCAATGATTAAAAGTTTGGTTCTTTTTTCATATGATTTAGGTAACTCGAAATTGTAGCTGCGTGGCTTTACTGACTGAGTAACGGTTCAAATCTATGCAGCATTCTAAGAACGAGGAAGATAAAAGGTAGTGAAAGTTTTTAGTAACATGCTACGTTGCGGGAGGTGCCTCTTGCTCACATGTCGTCATCGTAAAGTGACCGGTTCTCAGACGCGTCGTGCGGTTTGTGAGAAGCCGGTGGCGTATTGGGAAGAAGGAGGAAAGAAAGTCAACGCATCATGACAATAATCGGGCGTCTATGAGTGTCGGTAGTCAGTCGTGATTGCTCCTTTGCCTCCCTATACAACAAAAAAAGGAATGGAAGCTAATTATAGACTGTATGGTGTATGGTCGAAGGAAAAGCATCCAAAATGTCTGCGTACAAACCTCACGATGGCAACTTTATTGGTGAAGTAAATGTTGACTATCTTGAATTTAATTTTAAAATCTATGAACACTAATGTAAGATAGATAAAGATAACAATTCTTTAGGTTCGGTTCATTCGGTTTTGGGCTAGGTAGATGACTGAGCGGTGGATACGACGAAGGCGCAAACCCCTCACCTTCCGTCTGACGCAGTTGCTCATCGGGCATGGTTGCTTTGGTGATTACCAGTGTCGGACGGCTCGGTGTCATGATTGTGACGCAGCGGAGGACTCGGCCCAGCACACCCTTGCGGTGTGTCCGAGATGGGAGCCGCAGCGTCACGATCTGCCTCTGTCGAGCATCATCACCGCGATGCTGGATAATGACGAGTTCTACGAGGCGATGGTTTCCTTCTGCGAGACAGTCGTCGCCCAGATGGACGCTGACGAGCGAGTAAGAGAGGAGGCTGCCTACGAGGCCTCCTCCCGCAGGCGACTAACAATAGAGAGCCGCAATAGTTGTGCCCTGTGCCCGTGTCTAGGCCGGGATGGGTACCCGGTCCATTGAGACACGGCGTCGATGGGACTGGTTCAGAGGCAGAAGGACAGTCCCTAAAGAAGGAGAAGCCTGACCCTTTCGCCGGGATAGTTTTATTGTAAAGAGTAGGATATGTTGTATATATATATATATATATATATACGTAACTCAAACACGCCAGAACTACTGAACAGATTTTGATAAAACTTGACAATGTAATGGCTTATAATAGCACACTACGTTAGCCCAGCCGTGTGCCAAGTACCTGAAGGACTTGTGTTACAAGTACTATACAACGAAACTATATTTTTTATAAATTTAACAAATGTCACATCCTTAAGCTTTTTATTATAGAAATACATACATAAACATGCATAACTTAGGCGGGATTTGAACCCGTGACCTCCGACGTAACGCGATCGACATGTCCACTTACGTTACCACTGCGCCAATTGGACGTCTATATCGGCCTATAGAAGAACACATAAAACAGAAATGCAAAGTTTGCCTCGTAGTTCTGTCTGTACTCGATCGAAGTCGCGGACGGCAGCTAGTTGGCCAATAAACAAACGCGACACACGTTTTGTACAACGTAATAATTTTTAAAACACATTCAAATTCATTATCATGTAGGCGTAACTTTGAGTATGCGTGTTTTCTTACATTAGACCGCCCACACAGGCTAAGTGCCAACTTTTAAAGCTGACCTAACATATTATGTGCCTGTTCCCTAGCTGTTATTACTTTTATACTATAGTTACATGAAATATTTATTTTTTAAATGCTAGACTTTTATAATGAAGTTTGTGTATTATGAATTAGACAAGTTAATTAACGCACTGTATAATCTAAATCCTAGTAATGTTATAAATGGGATTGATCGTGTGTGTGTTCGCTTTCGCGCAAAAACTATTGATTAAAATCTGGGACACCATAAAAATATTCTTTATTACGATAAAATAAATGGCAGGGGATGAATGAAACCGGGCGTACAGCACGCAATTATACAAGTTAATATCATTTTTTATTTTTAACGTAATCCAGTTTGTGTCAGGACCCATGCATTGTCTACATCAAGAATGTAGGCCTGAGGAGTGGCCTATGTCCAGCAGTTGAATAACATCTGCTGTAGGGAAAGAGAGCGAGAATCTAGGTAAGTATTTACTCGTGTATCCATATTCCATTTTTCACTGATAAGGAGGCAGACGAACAGTAGATGCCTTTGACATAGACATCCCCATAGTTCCTGTGTAGATGGAATGTACCTTCCTCCCCTTTCTAAAACTCGCACGAAACGTGACAGCATAGCTTTTCGGTGGTATCATGTGAGCGAGAGGAATCTCCCCGGTCGTGCCGACCCTGTTCACCTTCAATGCAGCATGACACTTTAGGAAATTAGTATGAAGATATGTTGATAATGTTTTTGTTGTTACAGAATAACACTATCTCTCACTACACACAGAACTATATTTCAGTCTGTGGATTTAATGCTCTCGTATTTAATTAAACTCGTAGACTAATTCTTAGGATATATTTTTCTTCATCATCCATAGGTATATCGAGTTTCAGTAAGCATCGTAATTTATATTAAAATACCTGAGGATTCACAACGCCTTTGCCATTAGTAAGTAAGGGACGCGTAAGACATGGGATGCAAGGCAATAACTCGATTACGAGGGAGCGAGGGGGGCGCAGGCGGGTGCGATGGCGCCGGAGGAGGATTATAAGAACTTCGTTAGTCTCACGAAGGTGTCTAACTCAGGTCTGAGACGAGAGAGATTATCGCTTTTGCCTTTAGCGTAGTCATCCACCACGTTTATACTTGTATGTTTGCCGCGTTTTAGATTGCACGCACTTTAAATGCGGATGTTCGGCCGGCTCCGTTGATAACGTGGTTAACCAGGGGTTCGGGGTCAGAGGTCACTGCCCTCAGGGTTCGAAACTCGCCCAGATTATTATATATATTAAAGATTTTTATTATAAATATAATAATAATAATAATAAAATCTTAAATTTATTTCCGTAGTCCAGTACCTGTAACACAAGTCCTTACAACTTTTTTTTTACTGTCATTTGCCTTAAAATCAAGCTAAATCGGTCGGGTAAAAAATCGGTCAAGACATTTCTAGCATAAGGCTTAAATGCTTACTTTTATCAGTCTATTTTCAACAAGATCTTTGGATATATTATTGAGCCGCCTGATGCTTAAAAAAGCGGGCTTGGCCCTTCACAGCTACTCCTGTCGCCATGTTCGAGAGCGGCATCCAGTATGAACCCATTGATATGATCACAGAGAGCCCGAGGGGAAAACCATAAACTGTTTTGGGACCCGCAGCGAATTTATCAGAAGAAAGTGGAAGGTCCCGTCATCAAAGCGGAGACAGTACAAGATTGCAATGACTTACACAAGCGAGAAAAGTGAGGGCTGCCAGGTGAGGCTCAGCTGCTATGCACCACGGAGATATTCAAAACCTAGAAATAATAAGTAATCGCGCTAGTTTAGTAATAATGTACACATTGATTAAGAAGTATGTAAATATAGGGAAGGCACTGTCTCCTGGGATACAGGATATTCCTAGCCTAGGAGTCAAAGCACATTTGTAAAGATACATTTGGTTGAAAAAAAAATTAAAACTGAATAATTATCATTTAATTTCTTATTATTTAAGATGTTGTTGGGTCTGAGTATCGTATGTTCCCAATAACAGTTGTGACAAAATCGTCTCAATGCACGATAGTTTTCACCCTGTGCACGAGGTCGCAGGATGATGCTAGTGATAATTAAACTCAAATATTATTATGTGATATAGGAATGTGTTCTTTTTGTAGTAACAGGGTGCAAACGAGAAATCGAAGCGTTTTCGCGACTACCGATGCCCATGAGCATTCGCCCACTGTTTCACCTACCCTGCCATAATCACTATGCCAATGCGTTGCCCTCCTTTCCTCCTCCCTAGCAATGGGCCTCCGGCTATTCACATAACGCACGGAACGCGACAGCGAACCTGTCAGTTTACAGGAGGTGTCACGTTGGCGAGTGGCACCACCTCATTCGTGCTGTCCCAATTCAACTGCAATGCAGCATGGCGTCTTTTGCATGTCTTAGTAAGTCTCGTACATTGCAATTACAGAATATCCTATAAAATGGTATTATGGAAGTGATGCGCAGGTAATGTAGCGTCGTTTGGCTAACACAAGCTGCTGGCTCGAGACTCACAAAGGCCCCTGCAGCCGACACGGTACTTTGCAAATGCAACATAATGTAGTTAAATCTTTGACAATACCCTGTGAAAGGTTAACACTACCTTGTCGTACATAGTATGTTATTCTGTATTTTTATTGCGTAGGAGGCATTGCTAACAAGCAATTCGGCCACGTGATGATAAGTAATCACCAACGCCCATAGGCATCCAAAGCACCAGTGGTCGCACGGATTCGCTATCGCCATTTTGAAGATATGATTGCCGTGTGCTATCATTTACTTTTCGGTATTCCGCTGTTACTGATATGGGCGACATCAGCAAAGTCTCTTAAAAAGTGCCTATTTACCTTATGTCCTTAAAATTTAAACTGTGCTGTAACTTGTAAAACGCTTTTAGTTTTAAACATTTTGTTGAGGGTCATTAAAGATCGATGCTTTTTTTTTTGAGGAAAAAATGATTCTTTTTTAAGATTGTTACAGTTTCTATCAATGGTTTTTCTTTTTCGATATTTCAGCTCTTAAAATCAAGTTAACGCTGGAAAGAATAAGCAATGCGAAATTTAATATTAACATCGCCTATATTATAGTCAATGTATGTATTACATAAATAAAATGTAATAGATACATATATATATAGAATACACCTGACCACAATAGGGTAGGCAGAGCGTCATCATTATCAGCCCTTATCGGTCCACTGCTGGACACAGGCTTCTTTCAATGAACGCCAAGACGACCGATCTCCTGCCGAGTAGAAACTCGCATCCATCCGAGCGTACATAGTGACATATAATGAAAAGATAATTCCATTGATTTACATATAATTAATGAATAATATTTCACTAACATTTGTAAATTTCTTTATTTGGAAAAAAAATTCAAAAGCATTTGTAACAAAATTTCATGTGAAAAAGTATTCGTTTCACAGCGTCTATGAATATAAGCCAGCAATTTCATGGTATAGATCGGACGTCGTAGTTTTGCATACAAAATCCGCTTCATGGACATGAAACCAATCTAACTTTGCTGCAATAAATGCACGAGAGTATTTTACGCGTTTTCATCAGCTTATATATATAAACTATCACGTACATTACTACACATTTCTTTAATGATCAATTTCAGTGCGTTGGCGTTTAGAATAGAATAGAAATATATTTATTAGCGCATCCACTGCACCACCCATAGGGGGGGGGGAGGGAGAAAGGAAAGCAACAATATGAAATGCATGACAATAATTAAGATGCTTGTGGGTCAGATGAAAAAAATTACTACGATTTCATAGATTTGCCTCTTTCTAGTAAAAATCACCACAAGAGCGATTTAAAAAGTGAAACATTTAACATACGTTCTTTCGACTTTTAAAATATGTTCAAAATTGGCATAGATTATTCTATTATAATTTAATTTCATATGCCTTGGAGGGATCGTAATGAAATTGCAGTGAAAACTCGGAGGCTTCCTGGGCGATAGCTATCTTTAATAACGCACGAGTGCCCGAATGGTCTGGAGAGGTGTACGCGACGGCCGCGCCTCAAAGGGTTAACTTGGTAACGGGCCAATCGATGGAATCGCATCTTTTGTATAGTCATGTTTTAATACCCTTATTATTTTCATCAAAGCCTTTTTTGTGCGTTATTTATAGTCATGAAAACGTTTAATTTAAGATTTAATTATTTCAACTGACAATGTTACGATTTTTATTTATGATACACAATTGTATGAACTCAGTTACAACTCTCAAACTCTCTGCTGACGGAGGTGTGTGTGGAATGTGACAGCTATGCTGTCGCGTTTTATGTGATTTGTGTTTTTGCTGTGGCCCATTGCAGAAGGGGACAAAACGTATGCACAAATATTGTGCAGACGACTATGAGTGTCACGGTAGTCGAGTACTGTTACTACTGACGCCCATAAACATTCGCATAGAGGCAATACTTTCACTCTTCAGACCACCAGAAACTTCCTCATCAGTTGTGCTGTCACATTAAGGCCGTACCGTGAGAGGAAGAGCTTTTGTTGAGTTACTTCATCGTGTGTAGGTATTAGGTTCACGTGGATACTTGTTCCAGATAAAGCTACTATTACGGATGTTATCTTTCGCTGTAAATCTTATGAAACTTCGGGCTGGTTAAATAATTGTATACATAAAATCGGTAAGTGTAGTTTTATTAGAATACATCGTGTTATCATCATCATCCGTTATCGGTCCACTGCTGGACATAGGCCACTCTCAATGAACGCCGAGACGACCGATCTCCTGCTACTCGCATCCATCCATCTCCATCCATCAATACAGGGTGTATTCTAATAAAACTATTATATGGTTTATAACACACAACATTGTAAACACTGAACAAAATGCAAATAATATTTGGAAATTAAACATCCAGAATTACAAATCTTCATTTAAACTTCACAGCAATATAAATACGGGTGTATCGTACTCAACCCTAAACTTAGAAACCGGATGCCTCGCCCCTACAAGCCAAACTTAGATTCATAACTAACGTCAAATCTCTCTCTCTCTCTCTCTTAGTTAATAATTCTAGAAACATCATTAAACAGGAAGCGGTTGTAACTTCCGATAGGATTACCGGAAGCTACAACACAGTAGTAGTGAGGTCCTGCGATATGAGTTGTAATATTACTTCCAACTATATTATGATGATTCATGAATAACTAATAAAATAATAGACAAGGCAGGTATGTAGGAATAGTGCTATGTAGCGTCGACTGCAACCTGCGACGTCATCGGACGGTACAAAAACTCACGGATATATTCATTCAAAAAAATGGAAGAAAAATTTGCATATGTATTACGTTCTTCCCAATACCTTCAAGTATCTTTATGAGAATTTTATCACAATCGTTTCAGTGGTTTGACCGTGACACAGACAGTATTTGTGCTTCGACGACCGTCGTTTACCTGTTTTTTTTCTTCTATTTTTTTTCTGTTTGCGTCACTCATTTTACAAAATGGAAAACTTAAAATATCGCACTATCTACGAGTACGAGTTCCGCCGTGACACCAGTACTGCGGATACTACTCGTAGGGTGAATAGTGTGTATGGTGGTTGTGTTCCAAAAGAAAACCCAGTTGTTGCATCCTGACCACCCAGCCAAATCCTGTCCCAAGCGAAAATTAACCCCAAAAAAGTTACTTGTAAGCATTTGGTGGACTAGTGCCGGTATTGTTCATTATAGTTTCCTCAAATCTGACCAGACTATTACTGCTGATGTCTATTTTTTCGAAATTTAGGTAACTCTTGGAGGAATGGAAAAAAATTCAACTCCGATGGGACAGTCTGAATCGCCTCAAAGATATTATTCCTTCCCGTCAGACTGGTTTTTTAGTAAATGGATCAATGAACTATCTATGAGATGACAAAAGTGCACAGAAAACAATGGTTCATACTTTGATTAATATTAAAGAAATTTTATTATATTAAACAATATTCGACTTTTTGTTTCTCCCATACAACACGCCAATTTCATGTGTAAGGACCTAATATATATGAAATATGTTTTATATTGTACTATGAGGTGGATATGTTGCAGTCGGGTTGTGTAAATCGCCGTGTTTCATTAGGACTTGCTATTTAAAAAAAACAGAGCCGTTCTCAATTTTAACACTCGCGGTGCTGCTTGACAAGACATCGACAATAGCGTCATATAATACAGAGAAATAAATTATTACAGGACAGGTCCGAAGGCTTAGGTAGGTTTTGGTTTTTATACTCAAAACACTTGGCCTAATTTCACACTTGTAGCAATCACTATCACTGCCTAAAATCATAATATTCAATTAGGCTAAACGTCAGCCGCCATATTGAAGGACATCTCGCAATGATGATCGGGTTAATCGTTAGCGCGCCATAATACAAAGCAGCCCTGCATTTGAAAATCATCTGTAAAAATATTTCAACTGTCAGCAATAAAGTTTCATGAGATACAGCCTGGTGAAAGCAAGACGGACAGACGGACACTGAAGTCTTAGTAATAGGCTCCATTATTACCCAGAGGGTACGAAACCCTAAAAAAGAATTAAGTAGTAAAAAGGAAAAAGTCAGTTTTTGCGTTACGTAAAATTTTCGTTTGCCCTGAAATTGTTTCAAACTTCAAGATTTTAAATGAAAATTATACAAAACTTACGGAAGATCAAGTATGTGGTCCAGTGTGATGCCGACGTTCAATCACATTAACTGGCTGCCATCGGAGCAGTAAATTAAGAATTAACACCACCCTGATTATTTTAAAACGTACCCCCGTAGTAACGAGAATAGGGTGAAAGGGCAACGTCTAATTTTAGTTATCTTTACAGTTTACCTGTTATGGTACGTGTAACATTGATACAGGTGTTTTGATTACTTGATACAGATATTATACGACAAATTGTTTTTTCTACTTCTATTTTTAATAGCCCGGTGTGTTCCACTGCTGGGCAAAGGCATCTCTACTCTCTTTCCGCACCTTTCCGTTTAGTAGCTCTGAACAGATAGTGGCCCTATATCCTTCCGGTAGGTGTTCAGCTCACCTTTGCGTGGTCTGACGCGTGGTGGCGGGGCATTCTGGAGGTTACAGAAATATGTTCTTTTAAACCAGAAATCCTCTTAGATGTGGCAGACGTGGAAACGCAGTTCCAATTAGATACAAGTTGCATTTAATGGGATATAATTACTTTCATTTTATTCTTTAACTATCGACGACCATAAACATTCACATTAATTACTATGCCGATGCGTTGTTATAGCCCAACGGGCTACTCACCAAATGAAACGGGACACCGAAATTGTGCAACTTTACTTACCTATTTAGCGAGAGTTGTTTCTCGATCGTGGCGGCCCAATTCTGCTGCAATGATGCTACATAATGTATGTATATTATTAACAATTGCTTTAGTACATTACAGGGACGAAAACTGTGGTATTTGCGTTTCCTCACTTCACCCTTTAATGTGTGTATTATCATGTATATTGTTCATAAGAACCCTAGGCAGATAGATACACTTTTGCAGAAGGTTAATTTATAAATACGTAATTACTGCATGGATCGCATAATGTCACGAAGTTCAATACCCCTTTGATAAAATCGAACATGCAACTTGTGAAAACTTAATAGCCTTTATAAATTTATTAACTTTTTTATATAATTAAATGGACGTTGTTTTTTTTTCTACCTTTCAAGGCAAATGAAAATGATAGACAGAAAGAAGATTCTAATTACAAGGAACAAAATGAAGTTTCTAAATATAGATTCTGAACTCAAATAAAGAAGTTCGTTATATAGCCGGCTATATATATTGTATGCAAATTCTTTTTATGAAGTGTTTAGGGTCCGTGAAAAGAATCAACTCAATTGGAGAGCGGAGGTGTGGAACCTTACCACCTTACCACACCTCCCCGCTATATATTTTTTTTTAAATAGATTAACCTTAAGTTTAATATTGATCTTACATTCTATATAAACATAGATTTATCCAAATTTTACCAAACAAATACCTACCGTAAACCCAAACGTTAATAAGAAAAGCCTTTAAGAAAATCGTGTTGGCGAAATGGTATCGTGACAAAAATCCATGCCTCAACCGGCCACTAGTAAATCAACGTGCGAATGAAAACCAATTACGTCCACAAAATACAATACACCCATTCCCAACGTGTTATTTGTGCTAGACTCCATACGCTTTTGATGTGAAAATTATATATTTTTCAATTTTACTATAATTTATACCCACGAACTAATAGTAAGGCAATAATCTTGTTATAATGTCAAATTGAGGCAGAGTGATTCAATATAAACCCAGTTTTATTAAAATATAAAACTAATTATCGTTCAATTAACAGTTTTAATTTACGATATCGCGATTGCAAATATTGCAGTAGACGCTTAACAAAATCAAAAAATATAAATAACAAAGTTATGGAATATTGCAACATACACAACACCAACGGACGCTCACTGTCGTCCATAATTACCACGGCGGACCCAATTCATCATGCTTTATTACATGTACAAAATTCCATGTAAATTTCATGTGATACCAAACATAGCCAATGGGTTCAATTGGATTAAATGGATTTTGCAACGTGTTTGTAGTGCGGATTCATTTTATAGAATATACTAAAAAATGTTAACAAATAACCGCCTATATTAATATTATAACTTCGACGGGTTTATTTGGATAAGCATACTATTCTCAGGAACTAATATTCGGATTCGAAAAATCATTCCCTGTTAGATAGCACCATTTATCAAGAAAGTTCTTTGTTATATTCCGATCATTGCGCTACAACCGTGCGGCGCTATGCGTGTGAAACCGCGGGTCGGGGCATAACATATAAAAGCTCCATTACACTTAGTCTGGCCACAAACAATGTTACAATTAGAAATAAAAAAATATTACATTCCAGTTTGGAATCTTTTATATTTATAGGATTGTTCATTGTGTTTTCTCCTTTTGGCACGAATACTTTGGAGTCGGTGATAAAAAGAACAGAATCGCTATGATTGAATGAAACAAAACAAAAGGTAGGTAGCCAAATGCATTGTTTTGAAACGCTCCATACACTCGGTATTAGCCAAATGTTTGTGTATCGGGCTATTAATATGTACAATGAGACTTCCTCTGTTTGTGGTGAAGAAAGATCTGGCCATCCACGCAGTGTTCGTGAGAAAAAGGTGATCAAAGCAGTAAGGGAAAGAATTCAGAGAAATCCTGTACGAAAGCAAAAGATTATATCTCGAGAAACGAAGATAGCACGTAGAACCATGTCGCATATTTTAAGAGATGACTTAGAACTTTCAGCCTTTATAGGCTTATTCACTTATGTGACGCACCGGTTATTTCTTGACAGATAAATTAAAGATGAATAGGGTGGTTAAACCGAAACACTGCTGAAGCGATACGCAAAGGGAGGTAACAGAAAAGTTTTCGTTACGGATGAGAAAATGTTTACAGTTGAGCAACATTTTAACAAACAAAATTCTTCCCAATTAGTCGACAGAGTGCAACGTGGGCATTATCCGACGTTAGTGATGGTTTGGTGGGGTGTTAGCTATGAAGGAGTGACTGAACCATCCTGACTGAGCCTCCTGAGAAGGAAGTTAAGCCCCTTAATAAGACCATGTTCAATAACCAATGTGGTGCTTCCAGCAAGACCCGCCGCCGGGTCATAAAGCTCGGTCCACGCAGTCTTGGTTGGAAGCAAATATCGCGGACTTTATCAGAGCTGAACACTGGCCGTCGTCTAGTTCCGACCTTAATTTGCTGGATTATAATTTATGATCAGTTTTAAAGAGTACAGCTTGCTCTAAACGCCATGATAATTTCCCTAAAACAATCCATACGATTAGCAGTGAAGAATTTCCCCTTGGAAAGAGTGCCGCTTCTATTCATAGGTGGCCTCAAAGTTTAAGGGGCTGTATTGCAGCATATGGAGACCACTTCAATCAAGCTTTTATGTGTTTGATTGTTGTATACTTGTATTGTAAAACTAATACATTGTGTTTAGTTTGAAATTTAAAAAAATATTTTTTCTTTGTTACAATATTTATGGCAAGTCTAGTCGAATTTAGGCCCCGGCGGCCATCTTTATTGAGACTAGCCAACTGCGCGGGATTTATTATAGTGCACAAGTATGTGAACAAGTACAAGTGCACTCCATGTTCCCTCCATCACCTATTCCGATGGGACGACAATCCGTCATGACCGGAGAGAAATCAGGTCCAGGACCGAAGGCTTAATATGCTCTCCGATGCGCGGGGGTATAACACTGTCAATTTCCTGACATCGGACTGTTGTTAGAATAAAAAAATCCCAAGAACACTTAGGTCTGACCCGAGACTCAAACTCAGGGCTTCACGACAGTGGTTGATCATGCTTACCACTGGACCACGAGGCAGGTGGAGCTGCCCTCAGTAGTTGTAGTACCGGCTGAAGTTCGAGGTACCGGCCGATCGATAAAACATGTATACGTCGTAACAAATATACATCGTATATAATGATTATCATGTCGGGTTGAGTAGTAACTCGTCGCGTAGTAAAGCGTTTGAATATATGAAAATAATAATTATATTATGTGCCTGTTGTAAGCAATAACGTAATTAGCATTTTTTCTATTTATATCTCTCAGTAATCTTTCATTCATTCATAATCAAAAAATCATCGATTCGTTAATGCCTTGCAAAAATTAAAGTCAACAAATTGTTTAAGTACATGTACATACAGTACATTACATGGATGTTAGGGAACATTAAATATAAATACAACTTTTATTTCATTTTTACATATAATTTATATAAACTTGTCTGCACTGAACTGAAATATTTATATTATTTACTGTACTTTAGTATGTTCTTATCCCATTTATTGTTGGTTACAAACTAAATATATTAGCCAAATAATTGTTGGTAATACAAGCTGGCTTTGTATCTTTGAATATGAAATGACTTTCAAAATCATTGTCGCCAACAAGTAACAAAATCCCCCGCGTTCCAACTGAAAATGTCATTAATGCCTGAGTGAAATTTGGGGTCTAATCTCGTCACTGCAAAGCTTATTACATTTATACAACGGAGTAATCTTGGAATAAAGTTTTCAATGGAAAGTGTCGAATCATCCGGTGTTGCGAACCCTTCTCCGCTGAAAGAACTCGATCTAGGATGACGAACGGTTGATAAATACCGCAGCTAAATAATTTATCTTACACTTCGAGTGATGAAATTTATAGGCTAGGGTACAATACATTGTGCAGTTTCTACATACATGTAACACGTGAACGATTCATTAAAAGAAGGATGAAATTTTTTATCCCTTTTTTAAAGAATTGCACGAATGGAGGAATTTCAAATCTCTGTGCGATCAATAATTTTTATTAATTATTTTTTCAGTCAATATGAAAACTATCATCTTGTTCTTGGACTACTCGAAGGACACACAAAAGTGTTTTATAAAACCAAAATACTTTTAAGTATCTACTACATTAAAAAACTGCAGTCCTAGCGATGCGTGATTTGTGGAAGCAACACCTGAGCTGAATGTGCCATGTATGCCAGTGCTGGATATTGAACGTGTAAAAATTAAAGAAAGAAAATTCTCGTGTGTTGCAGACGCGGCGCTGTAGTCACATAACTAGTTCCCATAATTTTCCGTCGGAATTGTGATAATGACTTTCGGAAATACAAATATATATTCTATATATATTCTCAATATACAAGATCAAATAAACACATTTTCGCAAAAAAAATCATCTATTTAATAATACTTGTGGTAAGGGGGTTACATTTCTTTAAATATATTGAACGAAATATGTTTCCTTTCAAAACACAGTAAGTGATTTTCCACTTATGATGGAAACCGTCATGTTGCTGCGTAAACCGCGCAGTCATTGCAGCGCAATAACCAATTGTGAGCGTATTACGCGTCCTATCACAAAGCCCCTAGCTCCAGCGCCAAGCGCTTAAGGATACTAGAAGGGAACACAGAAAGAATTACAAACCACCGACTAATTGGGATGTTACTAATAATGTTGATGTCCTAAGTTTACGCGAATGTTACACATTACAATAAAGCTACTTTTACGGATTCTGTCGCGGTTTATTTCATAATTTAACTACCCCGACGTTTCAGAAGCTTTACAGAAACCATGGTCACTGATATGCGCTGGACTTAAACGTCGTGCCAGGTAAAGAATTAAATAAATCACGATAGAATCCGTAAAAGTTGTTTCATTGTAATGTTACTAATAATATTCTAATCTGTCATTTAGATATTCAGAAGTTGTGTGTAGTAAAAGATGATCA
>JAFELO010000166.1:574717-585029 GCA_017140195.1 Eumaeus atala
ACGCTATGTCTTTCTAATAGAACTGTCACGACTGACGAAGTCCCTCCGTCTTTGTAATGCGAAACTTGCATCAAGCACCATTTCATATTATTAGAAATTGTTCCATATTAGGGTAGGTATTCAGTTTTGTGTAACAATAATTGAGAATCACGTTAAAGCGCTCGATAGAGTACCCAAAGTTTCAATGGTTTGACATCTCCCAATGTTTTTTAATCCGAATATTTTATACCTACTTATATTTCTTCTCTTCCCTATGTATGCAATCTTTTTACTACTTATTAGACTCCCTAGTTTATTAGTAAGCATGTTCAACCATAAATGTGAGATCCAGTTTTTGAGTGCAAAGTCTGATAAAAAGGTGTTGTTGTGGTATTTCATATTCTAACAACAGTCCGGAGTCAGGAACCTGCATCGGAGAATTCGTTAAGCCGTTGGTCCTTCACCTGATTTCTCTCCAACCATATTAGACTACCGACAGATTCGAATTTCGATCCGAACTTCGGATCTGAAGACAGTATACAATTTTTATTGTATAAATTACACAAATACATTGTTGAATTTTAGACATTTGATTACTTAATTAAATATTGAGTTTGTAACTAAGGCGTAAGCCGATGTAGTTCTCTCAATTGTTATCATTATCTACTCCTTCTTTATAGTATAGGGGGACAAACGAGAATTCGGAGCTTTTCAACGACTACCATCGCCAATGAACATCAGCATTATTATGCCGACGCCTCGCACTACTTTTCACCTCCGCTCCTCAATTAGTCACTAATGTAATTTCTGCAAATGAGATTTTTTATTTAGCCAGTTAAACGCATCTACCTATTTCTAGCAAATTTTTGATAACCAGGAGAGAACATTTCAAGCGCACGTTATCTATACAAGGTATTTAGTAAGAAACTGTACAAAATCACAGCACGTATTCAGTACTCGACACTGATTCACACCGTGTCCTAAAGAATATAAAATACGAGTCTCTCGTAGTCCTCAGCAAGTGATGGATTCATTGGTACAATATATCTCCATCCTCCTCCTGCTGATTGTCTGCTCAATGGGTCACTGGATACTCAAAAACCGCACGAAATACACTTTAAGGCGGTATTATGTGAGCGTGACTTAACTCTGCGGCCGTTCCGGGTGCAGAATGGCACTACCCCTTACAAAAGGTAGTGAGAGGTCAACGCATCTACACAGTCTTATTTTGTTTTTTTCTTCGGTCTATACCGCTTCCAGTGAAACTTAATCTTTGTGTAAATTTTTTATTACTTTGACTGTGATGCGACAAAGTCGTTTTTGCGCAAACATATCGGCGACAATGGACCTTTTGTATTTTTTAGTTTGATTGATGATTTTAATTTCCAATTTGGTATATTGATTATCATATAAAGGTATACGGAAATGCATATTTTGCAGAGCTTATTATTTATATTCTGTATATAGCGTGTAAAATGCTGACGTGATGCACTCCTCCAATGGGTGGCTCCACTTTAAGTCGCCCAGTCGTGACGGCCCATTTCGTGTGTCATGCAGCATGACACTATTCTTAAACATAGCTCTACCTACGATCAGAAATTAACTAATTAACATTTGTGCAGGATTTAAGACAAACTTTTTGGAATTATGATATAAAATATGTGACGCTCGATCGATTTGTCAAATATTTTTATATATTTAAACGACGTAGCGTTAACTATTACTGTCGTTGTGTATTTCATGAAATCAATTTTCTAAATTGTGGTATTGTGGACCTTCGCATGTTAACAAAAGTATACTCAAGGCCCAGCGGTAAGTACTTAGGTGTATTTTTCCGAAGAATAGCACTGGATATTTTTTTTATTCTTATAATTCATTATCAGTATATTTTTATTACGAAAGGGACTTTAATAAATTAGGCACTATGACGTATCCGCCATAGCTACAGAATAGAAGAAATATTTAAAAGCTATTTGAATTCGTATTACATGTACCTACTTAATATTATTGATCTGAAAGATTAAATTTCGTATACACATTTCGTATATACAACAGCTCAACAATTTTCTCGCTACGAGTGATATTTATGTGTATTATTTATTGGGTGTAATATATACCTATTGTAGATAGGTACTAAAACTACATATTTATAAATATTTATAGTCTTTTTTTTTTGTTTCGCGGGGAATTGCATTAATACGTACTGTCACCTAAGTCAATCCAATGAGTGTGTCGGACCTGAGGTTGAACCGAATACCCACTAAAATTTCGAGGATGCTATCGGTCGCCTAAACTGAGGTGCCCTGGAGCTGTCAGCTACGGGAGATTCAGATCTATAATCGAATTATATTTGCAGAACATAACAGACTTAAACGTATGTATAAAATAACAAATAACGAGCTTTGATACTAATTAAAGAACATGCTCGTAAACAAACCATTATTTTCACATAAATATATTGAATATTTTCAAATCTCAAAGCTCTGAGTACCACTTAAAACATAATTACAATTATGCATGTACTTTTAGCGTTTTCAACTTTACTATATTATTACAAAATCTTATTAGCATAGTATAATCTTTAAAGTTTTGAGCGATCCCAAAAACTATGAAATTACCTAATACATAACAAGCAATTTAAAATAAAAAGTATAATAAATAAAAAAAAAGTATATTCCGTGGTTGGTAACTTTTAACAACCATTCAAAACACTTTGATGTCTTAAGTTTAAGCGAATGTTAATCATTACAGTAAAACTACTTTTACGGATTTTATCTCGGTTTATTTAATTATTTCTCTAGCCCGACGTTTCAGAAGCTTTACAGCAACCATGGTCATGGGTGGACCATGGTAATATAATTAAATAAACCGCGATAAAATCCGTAAAAGTAGTTTTATTATAAATCATTGAAAACACTAATAGTAAGAATTTAAAAAACGCACATATAATATTTTTGTAAGGTAGTAGGTATTATAAAAGGCCGCAGAAGCCACCTATTTCACCCCGCGCGAATGTGACAGGCGCGATTTAAATATGGTGGCAGCGTCATCCCGCCATCCCGCCACTGATGCTGTGGCCGTCCATTTATCACTCTGGTAAGCCTCCGCCGATATTATGATCAATGCCGCTCGCCCGTTCTCCTACACCCGTAGCCACTTCATATATCAGTTTTGCTATTCGAAATACATTTTGTACGTTTTATCTATTATGTATACACTTGTAAAATTCTTGTAAAATTAGTAAGTATTATAAATTGTTTATTACTTAACATCAATCATACTCACCATCAAAAGCTAAAAACCTTTGCTTTTTAGAAAATTTTATATGTTTCTGCTAGTGAAAAAATTTTTATCGTCATATTTCCGAAGATTACCCATAAAAACGAATAGAGCTATAAACTGCACCCCTTTATATGATTAGATAGAGCCTTAAATGATCTACATAATTAATTTCTTAGTGACGTGTCGTTCTTCTCATAACTTTATTTCATTTATTGTTTATTTTAATTTTTTATCAGAAATTTATCAATTGAAGCGGAAGCAAATGTTCCATTTCATTAGCCTACCAGTAAATATTAAAAACAAAAGCAACACGGATTTCAATATAAACGTATCCAAGCTCGCTACATTGTGTCAAAGACGATCTTCGGAATCAAGTATCGCAGCTCAAAGTGTGCCTCACAAAAGATTGAAAACCGGAAAGATGGGTGAGTGCTACTCGACTGCGGATCCCTAGTGGATTGCGATGAATGGACTCAGTGAGTGCCATCTCAGGAATCTGCGTGATCAATTGATATCGGCACGGACAACCCTCGCTACTTCGTTTCGTCTTTTTTCATTAAAATGCTTAGCTATTAGTAAGTACTGTAAATAAAATATTTTACGCCTGGTGTGGCTAAAGAGCAATACGCTTTAGAATGTAAATAATTAATAAATTGAAAGTCATTAAGGGACCTGATTTTTTTACATTACATTAATTTCTTACATTATGTTTTATAATTACTTAATTATAATATATGACATACAAATTTAGCAATTCTATAAATTCTATGTAATCAGACTTACCCCCGTATACAAAGAATGAATATTATTTGTCTTGAAGACGGCAATTTAAAATAATTTAAAATCTAAAATGTTGAAAACTCATAAAAGTTAATCGTACACAATTATTCACTGTCCCCCCGAACGCCACTTGAAAAAAATCCAATCAGCATAACTCGTCACTTTAATATCGATCCCCAATTTGCGAACACTTACCAAATGGTTTATGCATAGATATAATATGAAAAGCAAATGCTAACTCTCAACGCCTTTAAGAGATTCTAAGCCGTATTTCTTGCGCGTTAACATTATATTTTATTTCACTGTTGTGTGGAAATCTGCAAAGACAAGTGGTTTACTTGGAGTTTAAAATATTCATAGCTTGTACTGGATCGTATTTAAATATTTACATAAGTATCACGCAGCGTCGGTGACGTTTGCCGATAAATGTATTGAGTGGAAAGCCTGAGTCGGGCTTTCGGAGGGGTGACGCGAGGATTCTAGAGCCACTGCAAAAATATAAAATTATGAATACCCATTTACGACACTTTCATTATTATATTCAAAAATGCTCGAAGACCCGGTAAAGTACTTATTACATTTTTTAAATTATATATAATAGGTAATACATATAAATATAGTGTATGAATATTGGTTTGCTAAACTTTTTTTGTAAATATCTATTTATATTTTATAATATATAGTATGTTACGTTGGTGTGGCCCAAAATTCTCTTTGGATAATAAATTGTATTCATATCCACTGTAATAACATTCATGCCACTATAATATTGTCATGTAATGTTTAATGAGGAATAGTGAATATTTGGTTTGCTGCTAACCTCTACAATATTTACAATGCACAACATAAAGGTCAATATTTAAAATACATTTCTCAGTCAAGTTGATAAGCAAAACGAGACGCTCAGGTGTAAATATGTGTACGTTGAATGAGCGTTAATACGTATTAGGCGAGGGAGAAACATCCACTAAGCATCATGTATTTGAGCCATAAAAAATAATGGATCTACGAATCGTCGAGATATGCACGGAAATATGGAGAGAGGTGAGTGCTTGAGAAATCGTAATGGCATCGACAAAATGGGGATTAGAAAACGATCGAGTGGAAATCGATCCGGGGGTACGCAAACGATACAGAGTTATGGAGGTAATTGATGTGTGTGTACAGTACTGCGAACGTGCCGTTACTTAAGTGTTATGTTGGCAACATTGTCAAACGCCTTCTTTTTACTAAGGTTCGTATTGTAATTGTCAAATTATGTAATCGGAATTTATGTAAATAAATTAAATGGGCTAAAGTTACATATATTATCAAGAAAAGAGACTCCTATTATTGATATATAGAAGGCATTAATGCCTCGTTTTTCCTTTAGTGACATTTAAAATAAATATTTCTTTGTGCAACATTTATTATTGGATTACGATATGCGGTATGAAAAAAATATGAAGTGTAACATAATTTTATGAGTAGTGCCCAATCCTGCGACTATAACACCAAACAATATTATATATAATGCCATATTATAGACAGAGACATTAAATATTTTCACTACTTATTGCAACTATTTTTAGACTATTAGTCAAACGAAGGCATTTTAAAGAACAATATATTAAATATTCAAAGGTTTGAAAGTCTCTTGCCTTTCAAACCTTTGAATATTTTTTGTTTCACTGTGATATAGATTACATTCCTGACATCAAGTATTTCTCTCAGTTTTTTGAACTAATATAAATTCATTCGTTATGTTAAAGGTGCTTTTATGCTTTAAATGCAAGCTCTCGATATTATAACTTGACACTTACACGATGTTCTATCAAAACATTGTTGACACGATTTCAATGCTTCGGAACTTCCTATTTCTCGAGTATAATTTTCACATCTTTTACTTTGTGGATCAGTGTGATTGTTTTAATTTTCATGACAATGCCTTTTCATGCGCTCCTTCATGCGTACTAGTCTCACAGTTGTATGGAAAAAACTGAAATCCAAATTTACAGACTACGCTTCGGCTGTTGCCCTGACTCTTTTTTAGTAGTAATACATCCCTTGCATGTAGTACATACTTGTTGAGGTCTGTTACTGTACGTAACATTTGGAAATTAACTTTTGCAGGTGATCCAAACAAACGGACGGTCCGCATCACTTCGTGTCATGACACATTTTTCTGACTCGTTTTATTAGGTCACTATTATAACACAGTCCCAAAGTAATCATTCAGAAAACTATATTAAACTTCGTTATAATAGAAACATATGACAGGTGGTAAAATATATTTAATCACCCAATTTGATGTTCGAAATTTAGACTGAAAGTTCTAACTTTCTTCGAATATTTGAGCCTCATTAGTGGGTTTATTAGCCTTATGGTATATTGATTTTTTTCGTAGTATTTTTATAGTAATGCAACGTCTAGGACCTACCCACTATTATTATCCAAATAAAATTAAAATCGAGCCACGCATAAAAAAGCTGTTGATTTCGGGAAATTAGGAACGTCCAGAACATTAACATAACAGTATAAGTAACGAGGTAAATGTATTTCATTATGTTGGTAAACAGGTAAAATGTGTGGTGAATAAAATAACGTAGAGCACTACCCTTATTTTTGGTAATCGTGTTTGTTCGCCGCGTGTCAACATGTTCGCTCTAAATGACGGTGTTTCTTTGCGGGAAGCACTTGAAAATACATATGCAGGTTAATGACGTGCCTACCTGCTAAATTAGGGAAAGATAATCATTGTTACCTAATACTCCTAAAGTATCCAAGTACCCTGTTGGTACAAGAGATCTTAGCATATTTACATGCTTCGAACTAACTACTACATGTTAACTTTGGTGATAATACATCTTTTCTATAGTATAGGGAGCAAATGAGCAATCAGAACCCGTGACGTAGACATACACGTTATTGTTGTCATACAAATGCGAAAAGGAGGGCTCCTTTCAAAGGGGAGCAAAGAACAGAGGAAGTCTTTAAAAGCACGAGACTATCAACCCACATACATCCACTCACCCAGAGATACCTAATGCCAATGCACTATCTATTCATTTAAGATAATGCCTCAATTATCGTCAACCTCCCTACAGAGCAATCGGTCTCAAAAACTGCGCAATAAACATTATTCATGTGAGAGGTATCTTCATGCCGGACAATTTTACTACATAATATAAATATACAGAATGTGTTAAGGTTGGTGGGTGCATAATCTGCAATTTGTTTTTTAAATATTTGCATATTATTACAATTGCGATTTGCATTCATTAAATTATAAATAACACACAAAAGAGAGTCCCCAAGTGCTTAACGGATATTCGTGTAGATTTCACCCATGGATAGAGCGAAAACTGAGAAAGTTTTTAGTGTATAATTGTTAAGAAAACAATTTGTTCACGGGCGAATCGTTAGAAAATAATATATAGAAAATTATCATCCCATTCATTTATTTATATTATAGGAAAATTATCATCAATATATTAGGAATAGGGCAACTTCCTGTAACATGGTTAAGGGGTAGACCTTATCATCGCATATGAAGATATACGATACGATAATGAATCTCAGCAGGAGCGGCATGACGAAGGTGTCTTCACAATGGCTAAGTAATTCATCTCAAGTTATTGGCAAGTAAACAAAGTTGTGACCGATGGGGAGCGAACCCAATTATCTCTAATGAAGACAATGATATAAGCGCGGTTATTGATCTAGATTTAAATTTCAGGACGGGTCAGTCCCTGCGATGTACGAGCCCTTAATGCTTCTTATCAAGTTTGTGTAGTACGCTGAGAGGTTTTGATATTGTTAAGGAAATAAGTTTTATTGTTGCAATCTTTTATGAATCAAATGACTACTTTATTGTACTACTGAATATTGTGTATGTATGTACTGAAATATACTTTATGGTACACAACAAAGCAAAGTATCGGTACAACATTAGTATACCACTCATAAATATAATGCAACATAATTATAAACATAAACTATACAAAACATGCAACAAAGGTAATCATATAAAGTTACATTATATACAAAAATATAAATACACCCATACGATAGCACCGATAGAGAGAAGAGTATTTATTTAACGCAAATGTCTTTGATTGTGTAACGATCATGCAAAAACTAAGTATTTTATATAAAAAAAACTACATTCAACTGACGTGCGTTTCAATTACAAGATGATCAATTCGTATAAATACTTTTTGTTTTGATAATTCGTTACATGTCACCACGATATCTTATGTAGCACTACTGTATCGCTTCCCTAGTACATCACATTAAAAGTATCATATCTATCTATGACTGTAAAGGATTGGTCGACTAAGGAATGTTCTGTATGAATAATGTCTTATATCCAGCATGAGAGTTTACAATAACACAATGCAAATATAATGGAAAAATAGATAGGCGTAACTATAAAGTATAACATGGGACATTATTTACATGGGTTCAAAATATCTAGATTGAAGAGTCCCACACTATTCAAGTTTAATGTCCACTAACTAATTTCTTATCCCCAAAACATAATATTATGATCCAACACACGAACAAACGTCTGAAATTATGATTAACGACCGCGCACACACGTAAGACGTGAACCTTTGTGTACACGTACACGTAGTGGCATAGATATTGTGCCATCCACTTGTCGATATTTACTGTCCGTATATTATCTACTCTATACTATTTTCTAGATTCAATTACGATTTATTTTGTTCAATAAATGTTTGGATCAAATTCTAAAAATTTATTGAACAATTCTCTTACCTTAATTGAAATTGTACAATTGAATCACAGGTCAAATAGTGTGTTCAAAAAACTAAATACTGATTATTTAAACTAAAGTGTCTGGTTTCAATTTAGCAAAAATTATAACACTCGTCATATTACATTACAATGTAAGGAAATGGGTAGGTTGGTGAAGCCGTATGACCAAATTTTAATTTCATAGGTCTATAAATGACCAGAGATAGTAGAATAAGTAATATTTTACGTATTCTACTATCTCTGGTCATTATAGGCACATAAATAATGAAAAGATAATTTCGTGTCTTCTCCACAGTTTTGCCAATGTTTTATTGCATCTTGTTCCGCACTAGGCTCCATAAGTAGTTATACAAGCGATCCTACATAGAGAACTACTACGTCGTAGCATCTACTATATTGTGTAGGGTCGCCCGTCAGGTCTGCTACGCCGTAGCGGCCAGAAATGTTAAGAAATTAAGACGTGAGTAAGGTATAAAGAATAGCCTGAATAGGGAGTATATCGGGGAAACGTTTTGTTGAAATGTATCGGGCCCGCGGTGACCCCCGACCGAGGGCCGCTTTCTCACACGATCCTATCTCTGCCACACAATATCCTTGAGTCGGCCGTTCATTTTTTCTTACGATGAATCACATTGTACATTATCTATTATTCCTGTTAAAAAAATGTTAGCACTCGTACTTTTTTATGGGTATACAACATAAGGGGCCCATTGGGCGGGGAGGAAAGGCAGGCAATGCATCGGTATGATTATGCGTATATTCATGAGCGTCGGTAGTCGTAGGCACTCTCTTCTAGCTTGTCTGTCTCTCTGAACTATAAAAAGAGAGCGAGTAGATCCTTTCGACGACTACGACAACCATTTTTAACATTTGCATTTGCATTATTCTTGCAGATGTCTTGCCCTCCGTTCCTTTTTTTTACATTAGAATCAATTTATTATTACCTACATCACGTCAGTGTCAATAGTACTGTCACTAATGTCACTAATGAATTACAGCCAAATTGGACTTGCACGTCCGGATAAGTACCTCTCGTTCACATGATACCGCCGTAAAATATGCGCTTGGGTATCATTTATCACCAAATGGTTCTAATTCCTTATTTAGATAGTAAATGAGGAATAAGGATCATTTCATCCTGTAAAAAAATCATAGGCAGTTAGGTAATTTACTTGTTGAAACGTTTTATCTGAAGAATGTTGCTTTACTATCTATAATAAATAAATAAATTTACATTTGACTACCCTAGTACAGCCCCACGGGCTTGTCACGTAAGCGTAGCACTCGCTGATTATTGTGGACACGTCTGCTCCGCAATGATGAGCGTCGGTAGCCATCAAAAGACTCGCCAACTGCTAGTTTGAGTACACATAATATACACATAAGAAAACATTACAATAATAAATTACATACCTAATGTGTAATATTGGCAATAATATTGTTCTGCGATATAGAATAACATACCGAATTCCACTATGAGTGAACGAAGGAAACAAAACGGGCCAAG
>JAFELO010000166.1:585104-663185 GCA_017140195.1 Eumaeus atala
CATACCGTTCCGACTGCACGCAGATGTGCCCTGGCCTTCAACACATGTAATTACTCAATGTATTGTCTTTTTTTATTGCATAGGGGGCAAAAAAACTCCCGGTGTCTCTTGGTAAACGTTGCCCTCCTTCTCCCAATCTTTTCATTAGTCTACTCGGAATCTCACAGGCCTCGCAAATTATATGTGAGCGGGAGGTACATCCTACTGGCCCAGAGTCCCGATTCAGCCACAATATTTCTATGTACATTAATTATTATACATTTTAGTTGTTATTTATATTTTTTACGTGTTTTTTTTTTATTATATACATTTGAAGAATACTTTTCAAATAGTGAAAATTTTAAATCTGTGACAGTCCGGCAGATATGAAAAACATTATTACTAGAATTACAAGAAAAAAATTAGGGAAAAATAGACCCTATAGCCGGACAAATACGTCCTTTTTATGTCAGTATTAATTAAGAATGTAAAATAATTAGGGAAAAAAAACGTTGAAATTAAATATATTCGCCGAGCTTGAGTTCCGAGAAACCATTATATTCAAAAATAACTTTTAATTAATTACTGTTATCAAAAAATAAATATTCCATAATTTATAAGACCCTAATTGAAATTTTAACGAAGCGAATGAATGAATAGGTTCAAAATATTTTATTTCTTTACTCCGCAATAATTAAACTCGACCAAGTTATCTCCGCGCGACACCTAGCGGCCACCGCTCTTTTGTGATGCCATCTTTTCATCGTCAAAACTCATTTCAATTAATTTTCTTGTAAGTAAATGATGTGCCCTCTAAAAGCAAGATATCATTAACGGTATTCTTTGTGGATGGTGTGAACTTAGGGCTGCTAATAATAATATTTTTCTGGCCTGTTTTAAAACTCGTACTTTCAGACTAATGGCTACTAATATCTATCAATCTGTCAAATGCAATGGATCTTCATTACGTTATTGCAGCTATACTTATTAATACTATTGGCGCGTTAGGGGAAAATGATGAGAGTATTTTTTTCACGATGCGCGCGCCACCTTCACGACAAACCGACACCCTGAAGTTAGCTATCGTCGACATTTTAAGTATTCTCTGGATGCGCCAAAGAAATATAACTTACTACATAACTACACATACACACACACACACACACACACACACACACACACGTTTCTTTACGTTAGTACTGTTAATGATATAACTGGAATTCCCCGTTACATTGTGGTCATCTTCTGAAAAAGTTACTACGGTTACTTTTTCCTATTTCCTTTTAAAATGTTTCTTTTAACAGCAAATTAATTGTCAGCGTCAGCAACTTGAAGTCATATGCTGCTACAGATAGTAAAATTATATTATTTATGAATAAGCTATCTGGCTGTATAAATTATTTCCTGAAATTATAAAAACAAAGAGATACAATTGTACCTCCCTATCGCCACCACCTGGTCCCACGGGGGAATCATTAGGAAAAAATCGTGTTGATGGATTTAATTACAAAATTTTATTATTTGTAAGAAAGTTCCCTGAATAAACTCGGACGGAGCGGGTTCTTCGGTTCCCCCTTAATCGGATTAATTTACTTTTAAAAAGCAGGGGGGGTGGCTGTTGTAATTAATGGAATGATAACATTACCCACCTTGCGGTTGACGCCTTTGGAAATACAATAGCTTTAAAAGGTACAGGATTAACAAAAATACATAAAACCGACAAAGTAATAAATATGTATCATGTTCAAAGCCCTGCCACAGTGTGTCAAACCTATAATGAGTAAGGAGAAAAAAGTTTTATCACAAATTTTACATATTTTTAAATACTGTTTTAAACCGATATTTTTAAATAGTGTTTTAAATTATTTGGGATTATCCAGCCTTTCTAAAGACCTAATTAACCATACAGTACAGACGTCAGGAACCAAACTATCGCTAATTATATTTTTATGCTTACTTACGTTGGTCAACCTTACTAAGAGTAGGTCATTCGACTACTCATTTTCACCCTAATAAATACAAAAGTATTTTGTGACTGCCTGTGTCTTTTTAATTTAACATTTAAAAAAAAAATCTAAGTTAAAAGCACTTCCAAGTAAATGCAATATTTACTTAGAAGTGCATTTAACTTAGCTCTTTTCAGTTACTTGTGTACGTGAATAAAGACAGCAATATGCGACTTTTACTATGTGGTTTTAAACAAAAACTACAAGAAATATGTTATAGGGAACCTGCTAAATGTAACATCCTCAGTCTGGTAGTTATAGAGGAGGGTAACACGTGGGTAAGAACACATATGCCTATTGATCTCTACATAAAGATATCAATAGGCATATGTATTATACAGATTCATCATCTCCCTTTCTTTCTGCTCTCCAGTAGTGGGGAGATGAGGAAATGACGGCAATATATCACAAATAACTGTTATACGGATGTTTGTGGCCGGCGGTAGTCATCAAATGAATTGTCGGAGGACTATTCATTTGTCCCCTTAAGTAATAAAAGTATCATAATATGAGATTAAATAGTTTAAATAAATAAAGCTCAGTACCATAGTCGGAATCCCAACAGGAGTGAAACCTTGAAAAAATGCCCAACGCACGTAATAAAGTTTTTAATTCAAATTAACCACTTGCCTTAATTTTAATGCCACAGTTTCGACACTCTAGTGCCTAGTTTTTTTAAGTATAGAGGAGCTAATGAGCAATCAGAGCCTTTTATGACTACCGACGCCCATGAACATCCGCACTATTACTATACCGATTGTAATTTTTTCTACTTCTCCAATGAGCTACCGGCCTCTCACAAGCCGCAGGAGACGTGACCCAGAAGATGTCACTTTACACCGGTATGATGTGAGCGAGACGTACCTCCCCACTGCAATGCAGTATGATATTGCCTCTAACTAAAATCTTTCACAAACATATTTTCGCGCTCAAATAGCTATTAACACTCAAAATAACATTCGCGATGGGCTGATGAGAAGCGTTTTTTCCACTCGGTTACCATTCGGCGATCTGTTCCAAACGCATCTTCACTGACGCAAATCATGTTGCTTAGAAGGGTTCGAGTTTCAGTACGTAAACGTAACCCGACCGAGTATTTTTTTCCAAGCGAAGACACATCTTGAACAAATCCTATATCTCTTTCTGATTTACTGAGTTGAAAAGGGAGGTCGTTTCGAATTGGTATTCCACAATAGTTTCGAATCGACAAGTCATCGCCACTGATTTTTCTGTCCACCCTTTGACGACTACATCTTTCATGCATTGTCATCATCATCATTATCAGACTCTTCTTTTTTAAGGATTCACTCTTTTTCACATTATCACGAAGAATAAAGGAATGAGGACATACTTTGATACTTACCAGAGATGGTAGCTCTTTCAGTGAGTTCTAGCGATGGCCAATGAGTGACATGAAATCAGAGCCTGGTCAGTTATCCAAGATTTCCATTTTGCTAAAAACTCAGAAGATTTATTTGACTGGGCTGGGATTATTAACCATTTCATTAAGTTGATAGTGGAAGGAATGAAGCGAAGTACTGTCCTGCGCTGGATTGCGCATAACCCCGAAGAAGCCCTAGAAACCTCCTAAGCGATCCTCGGTTCGGAGGAACATTCTCAACGTAGTTACGGCAGCTAATTATAGCACATACTCACACACACACAAACACTAGTAAGCTCACAATAAAGCGCTCCATCGACGATTGTGACGTCCTGATCTTACTCCTATGGCTACGAGAATATGGGTCGCTTTCTTCTCTTCGGGTTCTCTTCTCTTCTTTTTGGGTGAAGTCTGAGTGGATATACCACTCAGACTTCACCACACTCAATCAAGGTGGTTCCGGACAGTCTCAGGTACACTTACGAAGATAATAATGTTTACTGGCCAAGGAGATGTAGATCACTCCTTTTACCTGCCTTGTGATATTGTGCACGTAGAATAATTGAATTTCATTGCATGATGTAAGTTAAGAGCCCGCTAGTACATCTTTCTTCCTAGATGAATTCACTCCTTCCTCCACAAGAACCCCTAATCGGACAGATCATGGGTTACATCTTTTTGGAGCTGGAGTCCCCTCTCGTTTATACACACCTATCAATAGGAACTACAACATATCATTAGGAACCCACAGCATATAATTAAGTTATTTTTGGACATATTGGATATAAATGTCGTAGTCGTTTTATACAAATCGCCGTATAATATTACGGCTAGCCATTTACAAAAACAGGACCTATTCGGTTTGCTGCGGGCTCACGACTAGCCGGTTTGTCATTGCGAGACGTTCGTCGATATGGCAGCTTACATTTAGCCTCATTAAATCTCTTGATTTTAGGCAGTAGACATACAAGTTTGAAATTATTCCAAGTGTTCTGAGTTCAAATAAAAAATAATCTAAGCACAAAGGCTTAGGCGGGAGCTACGCTCCCGGCTAAACCTCGAAGACCTCATTTGGGCATAGTTTTTTTTATTTCTCTGTATACTGCAATCGACGCCATTGTTCTTGCCATGTCAAGTAACGCCACAAGTGTTAAAGTCAGGAATTAAAATGTGTCACAAAGGCGGATAATTATTCATTTTATTTCAATAATGCTAGCTTTATTGAATATCGTATAACGCCGAACTTCTTCTGGCGCAATTTCACTCAGCCGTATTTAATGCGGCTAATCGTTGGGCCACCACAAAATAAAATGGCCCTGTTTTATAAAATGACTAGCCATAATAACGAGCAGCGATTTAGACAATTCTGCAGCGACTGCGACATAAATATCACGTTTAGTCAAATCAACCCTAAATTGTCAAAGAATGTTATTGGGTATACAAAGAAAGAATGAACGCTATTTTCTCAAGGCGCTGTGTCATGTCACGATCATTTTTTACCGTTCTGTCTATCTATTTTCTTCATATGTGGTCTCAAGAAGTTACCCCTGTACAAGTATTTTCCTTTAAAAGCATTTTGTTGTGTAATCAAAGTGTATAAAACTAAAAGATATACGTTATGAAATGTGTAGGTAGACCATTTTTGTCGACGACAAATTTCTACTAGAATCGGATATTTCTGTAAACTAAGAGACAATCAACCGCAATCTGCGCAAAGATTAAGAGCTAATCTAGATCTCAAGAATCGGGGTCTGTCTTTTTAAGCCAAAAATCCCATTCGATTCCTTCCTGGTCTTACCTTGAAATTATATGGACCGAAACTAATTTCAGTCCAACAAATTTTGTCGGATGGAAACAAATTCTACTACATGTTTTGCAATTGATGAATAGTTCTAGATACTTTTATACTTATACTTAGAGTAGCCATAGAGGCTATTACAATTAAGAATGAGCAAAATGTTACTTTTGAATTTGGAATCTGTCATTTTGAAATCAATTATTTACTCTAATTATTGTGTTTTCCAACTAATACTTCTTTTGTGGGGTAGGGAAAAAATATGAGAGTTAAGAGACAATACGCGCGCACTCCTTCACAAAAAACATATACCCTGACTTTAGCTATATTCAACATTTTAGTTTTTCAAAAATAATTACCACTAAAGTAAAAATATGGACATCTACGTATATTTGCGTGAGAACTGACAACTGTAGTCACGATATTCAATTATTCAAGTGTTTCTGAATAAAATTTACGAAGTATTAAATACCTTTTTTCTATTGTTAGTGTCGTTTTTTCTACAAACGTAAAAAATAAGACGAAAGATTAAATTTTTGAAAAGGTCTCTATACGTTTGGTGTTTGTTAAATGTTTGTATACCGGCCTATTAAACACAATGAAGCTTCCTCTATTTCTGACAAAAATTCTGGCTATCTACGGAGTATTAGTACTTAAAAATTAAGCAAACCAGTAAAGGAAATAATTCGAAGAAATCCTGTCGGAAGGCAAATTTTATCTCGGGGGATGAAGTTAACACCTAGAAACATCTCACATGTTTTTAAAGGTGACTTGGAACTTGCAGCCTAGTAGCCTAGCTAGCAGAGGCGCGCAGATCATTTTATACCTGATAATTTAAAAAATAGTAGGGTGTTAGTATCAACAGAAGTAGGTACTTAAGCGGTACACATTGGGCAATCACAGAAAAAATTGTTTACGGATGAGATTATTTTTTATAAAAAATAACTGTATTTGTGCTAAAAGCTCAAAAGAAGCTTCCCAATTAGACAACAAAGTAGAGCGTGCTCATTATCCGTTTCAATGATGGTTTGGTCCCACCAAACTAAAAAAAATTCACTATGAAGGATTATGAAAAAAGTATGAAACATCTTCTATATGTCTAATGTACCAAAATACCATTTTTCGTGTGGTGTGTAAGTAACGGGTGGCTCATTAGAGGAGAGAAGGAAAAGAGGGTAACGCATCTGCATGACGATGATGCGGATGTCTTCGGACGTCAATAGTCATTTGACGACTATTGACGCCCGAAGACCAACAATATCTTGAGAATGTAGTTACGCCACTACATGGCGTCATCTACCAGCACCACCAGGTCGTACAGCTCGATCCGCCCAGTCTTTTTGAAGATGCGCCGTCATTTTGTACTGTTCTTAATGTTGACAAAAACAGTAACATTTGTGGACAATTATTATTCTTATATTATTATTATTATACTACTACTACTACTACTGCCGCTGCTGCTGCTGCTGCTGCTGCTGCTGCTGCTGCTGCTGCTAATACTACTACTACTACTACTACTACTACTACTACTACTACTACTACTACTACCACTACCGCCACCACTACCACTACTACTACTAATACTAATACTAATACTAATACTAATACTAAGTTGGGACCTGTGTGAATAGAATATTAATTTAAACTAGCGATCCGCCCGGTTCCGACCGTGTATAACAGGGGCCGAATTAACAAATTATTATACAGTAAAAGTTTCCTCTCTATCTACTGCTGAAGCCGCATGAAATGTTATGAAATAGATTTACAAAAAATTTATCACTGTCATGTATGTCAGACACATCTAGGAAGAGGTAGTGCCATGCTGCATAGAAGGAGGTAGTGCCATGCTGCATAGAAGGAGGTAGTGCCATGCTGCATAGAAGGAGGTAGTGCCATGCTGCATAGAAAGAGGTAGTGCTATGCTGCATACAAGGAGGTAGTGCCATGCTGCATAGAAGGAGGTAGTGCCATGCTGCATAGAAGGAGGTAGTGCCATGCATTGTGCTTGATACTACTTCCTCCTATGCAACGAAATTGGAGACCGGGGAGGTACCTTTCGCTCACATAATACCGCCGTAAAGTAACATCTTCTGTGTCGTGTTTCGTGCGGTATATGAGTAGCCGGAGGCCCATAGGGGGGGGGGATAGTGCAACACATCGGCATAGTATGTGGACGTTCATGAGCGTCGGTAGTCGTAAAATGGCTCCGATTTCTCGTCTGCCCCCCTATCCAAAAAAAAATGTTATTAAGTGTGTTATATATTTTTTTTTTAAATGAGCACTTCATATAAAAAGAGGGAATGTTATGGGTGGCATTTCAGATATTCAACATACCTTTAAGGTATTCTCTTATTGTTGCTGTTGATGGGCAGCGGTACTAGTAAACAGGCCCCGATTGCACTTTTCCCCCTATTCTATAAAAAAATAACACAGATATAGAGGACAGTGGATGGGTCACCGGCTACTCACAAACAGTATAGCTGTCACTTTACGGCGGCATCGTGCGAGCGAGACATACCTGGGTCGTACCATTCGGGAGCAAAGCAGCATAGTACTACCTCCTACTAGCGTTCCTCGTTTTCGCTTATAGCATATATTGCGACTGTTATTTTACAAATTGTCTGACAATACAATAAAATTACTAGCATGTAAACTAGTGGCGATGAAAACAAATACAATTTTCCTTCCAAATAGTGAATCAGTGAATATCAGCAGTTACTAGGGAATGCTGATGTAACTCCAGAACATTTGAATCATGTTATTGTAATGCGATAAAATGTTACATCAGCAAAATGAATGCACCGAGTGATTACACAACGCATACGTTCGCTGAAACGTATGTAGACTGTTTCCACATGAACATGCGAAAATGTTGCATATCCCTGGCGTGCAGGAAGCGGACCAGCGCCAGCAGGATCTCGGTCATGATTGCATGATTGGTCAGTGCCGAAAATAGCCGCAGGCGTTAAAGTTCAATGAACTATATTTTATAACAGCCTACATAATACATCCTACTCATGTTATAGATGTAAGTAGCACGGGAAGTGGTAAAAATTTGACACATATAGATTTTCTTATGACAATTTATATCTATAGCTACACGCCACAGGCCCGTAGGTGATGTTATTGCTATATCAATAATACTATGTATATTAACTTATATTATGCTCTATTTATTTTTATCTCTTCTTTTCTATCTCTATTTATATCTTCATTTCTATATATATATATACATGGTTGTAGCTTCTGAAACGTAGTTTAATATTGAAATACCATACCATACAGGTTACTTTAACCACACAGGTTAGGACAGGGATAACTTTAATTCAAATCGTTCGAATCACGTTCTCGATACAGCGGATATACTCGTAGTATAGATTTGAGAGAACTTGCTTAAGCTATTTATTTAGTTATGACCGTCTCACAGATTATTTTTTTAAATTTCTCAAATTAGCGCGACAACGGAACTCACAGTGCCTGCAACCCTAACGAGCTAAAGATAGAGCTAAACGGCTGTGTCTACAAGATGTCTCCCAGCAGGCTCTCCAGCACGGCACGACCATAACAGTACAAGTACAATGAAGATTACGACTGAGAGAGATTCACAGATAGTATATCTGACTTTATAGAACTGTGCACTAAATGAACATGCTGGAAACATAGTGAGAGTGTATATGTAACTATATTCTATAATGTAACATATTTCCAGAGGCTTCATCGTATTTCATCAGTATTTAGGGGTCTACTTTAATAAACGACTTACAATGTACACCAGAAAGATCTTCTGCCACTTGCAGGTGCAAGAGTTTTCATCCTTTAGATACGGGACCCTTAAAATGAAAAATGTAAATATTAATGAATAAATAAGACTACATGAAATCCGTCGAGTCATTCAGGCTGTAGCAGGCAGATTCTTTAAAAATATCACCGTTCTTCTGGCGCATTCGGATATAAATAGTGGTAAACCGTTAATCTCAAATCTCGTCGAAATTTACTCCTTACACTCTAAATGTTAACGTACACGTTTTTAAATTCATATTTATTATGTAGATAAAAAATTAAATCAGTTTGAATGAGCGAAGGCTCTTGTTACGAAAGGCTAATATAGCCGATAGTGAGAGGTATTGCGTATTAGCCTCATACACTCGATGATCTCACGCCGCCAGTGTGATGCATAATTTATTAAGATGCATGTATGCGTGTGACATAACTCAGCAAAAATTTTGCTCGGAGAGGCGGCTTCGCTACATACCGAATTAAATTTCTGTCTGTTTGTAACTCTGTCTACATGTTCATGGCAACATTATATTTCTGAAATACGTTTCGTCACAAAATGCAAATGAATTGAATTACGCGGTTTTTTTATAGGATAGCCCATTAACATCCATATAATTACTATGCCGATGCGTTGCCCTCCTTCACCCCCCTGAGGGGCCACCGGCTACTCATAAGCCGCACGAAACGCGACACTGAGATGGTCGGTCGGCGGTATAATGTGAGCGAGAGTTACATCCCCGGTCGTGCCGGGGACACAGAGGATGTAGTGTCGTGCACCATGCATGCCACTTCCTCTTACTAAAAGGGGATCTGCTTGTGTAATCAATTATGATCGATTCTTTTATCGTCAGCACTACCATCAGCCTGTATCAGTCCTTTGTATGCAGACCTCTATCAACAAACGCCAAGTCTCCGACGCCGATCCCCAGATGAGGCCCAATGTATTGCGCGAAGGTCGTCCTCCAAACTGGTCGACATAAATTTGGAAACGAAACCCTGAATTTAATAAAAGCAAGTTGGAGTCATTACGTAGGATTCTGTGGTAGAGAAAGAAATAAGATTTATGTCAACTGCTGGCCAGTATAAAGGAACACAGAGAGCCGAGCGATGTCTACTCGTGACCAGGACCGACCAATGCGTCCCGTTTAATAACCAATATAACCGGTATAATTTATTACGCATTACTAATAAAGCTTGCCAGAAGAGACACCCTAATGCGTCTCTACATGTTACAGTTTCTTTACTTAATACATAAAACAAAATAACAATTTATTACTTAATACAAAAAACAAAATAATAATTATACATGTACAAAATACAAAATAAAAAAATGAAATTATGAAGGTTATACAATTATAAAAAAATATTTTTAACTTATCTCCTACCATTGATTTTACGCTTTCTATGAATTGCGTTGTTTGAGTATGAAACACATCCAAATCATTATCATTAAGAGCAAATTTTTTAGCGTTGTGCAAGAGCCAATGGCGTTTGTCCTGCGCTTACCGTTCCGTAAACGGCAACGCAAATATCCTACAACGACGAGCACCTGGGTCTGATCTTAATGTAACATATAAATAATGACAGATGTGAAGTGCAGTTCACGTGCATATCACAAACGTGTAGGTAAAATACATGTATGTAAATATTATTATTCGTGTTTCACATCTATGATTAATACGTATCGATACGTAATATGACCTAATGACGTTTTCGCCGTTTCCTACTATGTGTGTTTTATTCTACGCCTAGTGTGTAGTGGCTTGTGTCGTGTGCGCTGTGAATGATCGAGATAAGGAGGAAACGCGGATAGGTGAGTTTTTAATAAAAACAAATTTTGTCAACATTTTGCCAATATGTAGAGTTTTTAAAAGTATTGGAAACACAATGACAATAGTTGTGATTTTGGAAATTGGAAAATATTGTACTTATAATAAAAGCGTAATTTTTAGCATAAGCCGTCTTTCGTCACTATAATTATGGGACGATAGGTCCTCATAAAAATCGGTTATGGGCTTTGTATAATAATTGACATAGTAGTAATATTTCAATGGTTATGAGCTACGTACATCTGCAGGAAAATAGAGACGCTTTCAAAAGAATTAAAAATAAAACAAAGAAAAATGATATCAACAAACAACTGACAACTGAATTAAATGTATATTTGTTATTTGACATTAATTTACAAAATTAAAAACTTAACTTAAGACAATTTCAATGAGTTCGAATTTGCTGAAAAGAAATCTTGTTATTAAATGACAAGTTAATAAAATATCATTTATTTTTTTTTCAATTTTACTGATATGTAGATTTTTCAATTGATTGTAATAATTAGAACCGATAACGATGATGACGATGATTCGTTACAATCAATTGAAAAATCTAAATAAATATTATAAAATACTAGCTGGGCTCCGCCGTTTAATCCGCACAAAATATATCTGCAATATATTACAATAATAATATTTGTATATTACAATAACAATATCTGTGGACTAGTCATACCACGTTAGACTACTCTTGTGGTAAGTACCTACCTTAGACTTGTGCTACATGTACTAGACAACAGAACTATATTTAACATCTTTATTATAGAAATACATATAATACGTCCACGACCTAAGCGGGACTCGAACCCGACCACTGGTAATATACAGAGACGCCATGTTACCAACTGGGTCAGCCGGTCCTCAAATACGCGTATTGTATTTATGTATGTGTTATTTCGGATTGTAATCTTAACTGTAAATAATAATATTTATTATCAAATACTTTTAGTTAACTGTTATTTATATTAATAGGATTTAACGACTGATTGGCACGTGGTATCGTAAACGGTAGGCATAAGCCTACCGTATATATTGTATATAGAGAAGGTAAGCCAGCCTATAATAAGTCCGTGCAACATGAAAGAGTAAGCAAATGTGTGTTACTCCCTGTCTTTCTTTTTTCATTAATTTCTCTCTGCGCAATGCACATGCTATATGACAAAATGCATAGACCAAGATAGTATAGTCCAGAGTGTTTACGTTTCTATTCACCAAGACGTGCGCCCGCCGTCATGGGGTTGTCTGTGGCTTCCTTTCCCTATCTATATTATCTCTATGAGTAAGCAAGCAAAGTTGGTAAGTTACTCCAGATGTGGTGGGTTCCCCGTTCCTGGGTGCTTATGAGAGCCAAAATACCACTGCTGTGAGGACTAAGATGTCCCAATGCTTGCGGATGATGCATTGCAGCTTTATTGGGCTGGCACGGGCGGAGATGTATCTCTTCCTTACATAGTACCAAAATAAAATGGTAGCTGCGCTATCGCTTCTCGCGCAGTTTATGAGTAGTCCCCGTCCCATAAGGGCTGATGAGGTGGACGAGATCAACAAATCTGTACATACGGCTGTTAATGGACGTCGTCGTAATTACCCAGTGGTTCTTATTGCTAAAAAAAATCTAGGAGTCTTTGTAACCGTTTTTCTTAACGTAATGAAACCTTTTGTTACAAACGGCACACTCAGGCTTATTAGTGTGGAAATTTCGAAAGCCCTACCCCCACCAAAATCTCATGGAGGCCCCAGCTCCTCCTAAGCCGAAAAAATAATTCGATCACTCGGGGGCTCGAATCAAAGACTTCGTAAAGTACTGTTGTATGCTTAGCACTTATACCGAGGAGTCAGTCCAAAGTGAGTGAAGGCTAGGAAGAAAGGAAAAAAGATAGAGGACTATAAAAAGGAAAAGTTCTCTCCACAAATCAAAAATGAGGTCACGACTCCCAGCATGGGGGGATCGATCCGGAGGTTTCGGAGGATTTCGTGGAGTGGGCACCAGGTGACTGGTAGGAAGGTGATCGTAGCATACTCGTCAGTTCAGGCTAGAGTTAGTTAGGCGATTTGTTGGCGATCGGCCGTGTCCCGTACTGAAGCTCTATAACGTTCATTTGTTATAGAGCTTCAGTACAGGACAGCTTACTGACAGTAGTACACGCCACAAAACTACACCACCTCAATTACGCTCCCCATAGCCTGGTCTCCTCATAGACATGCCTCGAAGCTTGGCCTCGTCAATTACACGCCACAAAGCTTGGCCTTGTCAATTACACGCCACAAAACCTGATAATCAGCTATAAGTTTCCAGACGCTATCAGCCACCAGCGGTTATCAATTCTCCAACATTATTCGATTCATGATCATTTCACTCACACGATACTGTTTAAACTATAGTAACCCAATGGTGGGACGGGGATTGTGAGGCGGGCAACGCATCCGAAGAACCTTTGGTTATGCCGATGATATGAAAGTAATTATTAATGTTAAAAGTCTTCGAGGATACTGATAGGCTTTTTTCTATTATGTAATAAAAAACACCTACATCGACGCATACTTACTCTATTCCCCAAATGAGATAGGCTGAGGGTGTCAAAAATCACGATCCTTCTCGCTTCCTCCACATTAATTATTTCGTTCATACACACAAGTTATGAGGAAGAAAACATCAAAAATTTTCCAAGGTAACAAACAATAGGTACGTAGTAACATTGTAAAACTTATATTGATGCTGTTATTTATTTATCTATACTATGATTATAAAGACGAAACGGTTGACTGTTTGTTTGTTTCTTTATATTTAATATGCTCCGAAATTACTGGAACTATGTATAATTTATTTTAATATATAAATTATTTTATCATTAGAATCCTAAATTATCAGTGGTGAACATAGACTATATAACATTGTCTGGAACGTTTATAATTATGAATACCTCGATGTAACCAAAATGTGTGTAAAAAAAAATCAAATTACATCCTTTATAAGCTGCAGAAATTAATGAAAAGCAGCTGTCCCTACAGACGTTGTTCTATCATAAATTCAATTTACTGTCATTGTGACGTGTAATGTTTACGAGGCAAAAATTAAAAAACTTAATTCTATATTTTTCTAAATAAATGAATATTTGCCGCTGTGGCTCGCGACTTTGACCTCATTGCATTGATAAACAACGTCTTAAGGATACCCCATTAGGGACCTGGCGTCAAGATGTTGTATTAAGGATATTTGATATTTATAATATTACACCTACTCCGTCTACCTCTTTAATATTCTTCCCATAAAAACATAAAAGCAATAATATCTTATATGTTTTTTTTCCTCAGAGTTTATCTTATAACTATTTGTGAAAATAACACTGAAATGTTACGTAAACATCTATTCTGATATTTTAATATTATGGCGTTTCAGATAATCTTTATTCTATTTAAATAAATCAAATTGTGACTTTTTGATTAAGAAGACTCACCTTCTTCTTATTAGACACATTTTGCCCAGTGCTGGGCATGAGCCTTTTCTCTTTCACGCTATTATCCACAATCGTTACGTTCAGTCCACCATGCCGCTGGTCAATTCAGTAAAATATCTACAATCAACGAACATCTCCTACAAAACTTTACCAGTGACGAACTATTACTTACCGCTGCAAGAGATTATACTAGGCCACAAGTTCCGCCATTTACCTAAAGTTCACTGTCTCCTCGAATATGCGAAACATTGGAAATTTGACGTGTAAGTTAACACCAGGTTCGCTAGCAATAGTAAGTTACATAAAAGTATGAGCGAGCGTTTCTCATTCTCGGATTGTTACTGGCGGGGGCGATACATAACTTTAACTTCCGAAGCACACGCTCTGAAATATTTATTCCTGAAACGTAAAGATCGGGTGGAGGTGGGAGGTGGGGGTGGTTTATCCCGCGGTTTCCTTCCCGCCGTGTTTTACTTCGAGAATGGGAAGTCGCCGGCGGATCGATATCGGCAAAGATAAAAATGATAGAAATGATTCGAACTTGCCTAATAATAGAAATGATTCTAACTTGCTTAATAATATAAATTATTCTAACTTGCTTAATAATAGAATAATTGTGGGTTTGTTGGCAATTTTAATAGCTCCTTATTCGATTTACACTTTCGTTTTGTAATTACAATATTTTTTCCTTTGTGATCCGATTGTGTTATTTATATTTTAAAAAAAATCTTAAGTGCATTTTACTTGACACGTTTTTTTTTATTTTTGAATAAATTAAAGAGAAATTCCAGAATTATAGATCAGGGTTATTCTATTCTTACGTACTTGTTCATTAAAAAAACGGGAAATCAAATAGGAACATTAAGCTTCTGTCGTAAATAAATCAAATTATAAATTTAGGCTTTTACAAATATATTACAATTATTATATAATAGTTATTAAACCTTATTTTATTTTACCTTATTCTTTTATCTTTTTATAATCCTGAAACGAATAAGAATTACATTCTCATAGATTTTTTCAATATATAAAGGAGGAATAAATATGTTTAGTTTTACCTTGATAATACTCTAAGCATAATTAATTGTACTTCGATATTAAATAAACAATGAAGCTGTAGTAGATTTTTCATGGCACCTATAAGTACAATACTACAGTTTGCACATATAAGTACTTTGTTATAAAGTTTGAGCGTATAAACTAACCGTGGCAGCTACAAGTACTAGTTTTTTAACCAATACGAAGGTATTCCAAGGAAAGGCTTTAGGAAAACGCGGCGTACGTATTTACAGTTCTGTAAAGTATCGACTAATCTATGTTGGTGCCGACCTCCAGTGGGGGGTTCCCCCACCGTTCGATTGTCTGCGGAGGCTGCCCCGCCGGTGCCATCTGATGTGCCGAGAGCACTCCAGATCTGCATAGATCGTTGCCTTCGTTTTTTTCCCTATCGAAAAATCAATACCAACTCTTATATATAAATGGACGGATACTTTTTCTCGACATCTTTTGTGGCTTAGTTATAGGCCAGACATGTTATTCATTGAATTAATTGTTTCTAATTTATTATAATATTTATTTCCTTAATCGGATTCATCACTTACCTATAAATAAATAATGAAAAAAATACCTTCTCCAATGCCCTATTTAAATAGAATTTTTCTTATAGTTTTGGAGGTTCCAAAGGAATATATAATGTAAAACGTGAGCCGTTAGAACCGTACCGCGGTTTCTCCCGCCAACTCCCTCAAGGGGAAAGGAGCTCAAACACCAGGCAATAGAGCCTTCGCATCCAGCAAAACAAATACTCGGTACATTCCAATGCTAGATATCATTCGCCACGCCCACACAGTCGGCATGATGACTGTAAGCGCTCCCATTGGTCGCGGCGAAGCCTTCTCCATTTGAATTGGTTATATTTTTTCTACGATTGAATTTGGAACTGTCCGTTTGTTCTGTACGTATGTACGGCGCATGCGTCCCCAGTAGGCGTCTACGTCACGTAGACGTATCTACGTTTCAGAGTACGAATGTTTTATTGGGTTCCTTCTCTCTATTCCCATTCGTATTTCAATTCTGAATTCGTATTTGTGGTGGATACATTTCATTGCGCAGACGTGGCAGCTTATGTGCTTCAGGCTTTATGCTGGGTTGCTATTTAAATATACTATCTACATTCGATTACATTCATTGCATATATGCAATAATCGGATAATGAATAATAACTCATGATATCTAGTAATAGTTAGATGGTAAATATTTTTTAGTAAATATATTTATGAGTTGTTATGTACACACTGTTTTACAGCAATTATCTAGTCATCTCTACACGATAAATATCTCTAAGTCTATGTTACGTTCTATTCTAAGTTTTATTAAGTCTATTTTGTTTTAGTAAGAGGCAGTGCCATGCTACATTGCAGCCGTATGGGGCCGGCACGACCGGGGAGGTACTTCTCGATCGCATGACATCCCCGTAAAGTGACAGCTATGTTGTCGCATTTTGTGCGGTTTGTCCCACTGAAAGGGAGGAGAAAGGAAGGGCAAAGTCATAAAAATCTCCGATTATCCGTTTTCCCCCTTATAGTATTAAATAATACAGTAAAAAAATTAATAGTGTTTTAAATTATGTGATGATTAGTACATTAATAATACAAATAACCTAAAATTTAAATCATGTAAATTTATATTTTACCTAAATCACTTAAATTTATTTTGTAGCTAATATACGATTCGTATTAATTATATTAACGAAAGCTTAACATAATTACTTAATTAATCATATACGCGAACCACATTCATATACATTGTTTTATATAAATCACATATATCAATTTTAATTTTGACCTGAATAAAATGATTACCGAAAATGTATAAATAATAGTTTGAACAGTGGTATTTGTCAATAGCCACACATGACGACGCACGCAGAACACAAAGGCATATGGTTCAAATATAACAGCATCACATGTTTCAGACAACTGCAATAACACACAGGCATCCATAGCAGGCTATGTCCGGAACAATTTCATTTGCGACTGGGTGAGGATAGCGTTGTAATTACAACAACAATCGATAGAGGCGCCACCGTCTGCCGCACGTTTAATCTCGCCAGAATCAAAGGACCGTCGCCTCATACCCACCCCCAATTCGAGCTACCCATCAACCACTCCCAACGGATAAACACAAACGCACGTAATCCAATGCTTGTCTCTGTAACCATATCAAAAATGTACCCATACGGCGCGCAGTGTATTGCATGTATCTCCAAAGTGTCGCCGTTTCTTGTAGAGTGCTAAATACTTTGTCTCCGAGCCTATATCAGGAGCTGTATGTCTAGGTGTCCTCAGACCAGATAGTTGCATTTCCAGTTAGCTTACGTATAACTATTCGTGGAGTTTTATTAAAGCTTAACATTGTTTGGCTCTTGTTACAGCTTTTGTACAGTCGCCGCCAGTTGTGCCCATATTGTTTTGCAAATATTACCTTGGTAATTGAATTCCTGAATCAGTTGCTTATAATAATAAGGTTTTTGGTGTACAAAGCGTTTGTTTAGTAACGTATGGACGGCCGTGGCTTTGTTGTATAGTTTGTTGTTAATGTTTAATTAAAGTCCATTCTTTAATATTTTGCTTGTATGTACATACGTGTGTTCTAGTAAGCTGAGATAGTAACGCATGTCGCATCGCCACCTCTGTTATGCCATTTTCGAATTGCTTCGTTGGCTACGCACATGAAATACATAACACATAATTGTTATATAATTATCATCGCGATCAATTCCAAAGTGTATATTTGCTACGCTTTCATGCTTAAACTTTTTATCACCTATCCTGAAATTCAGATTCAGATAGATATCGCGATAAACTATTAAACTGATCCTATATGACGGGAGCGTAGCCGCTGGAGAAGAATTAATATAACGATCAAGAAATAATTGCTACAAGAAATAGAATATAATATAAGTACTTGATTGAGTATATTAAAATGACTTATGAATTAGCAAACAGTACAACATTATGCTTCAACGGCTACTTAATTAACTAAGAATTATACGTTACATATATGGCACATAATTTAGAACATTAAAGGAGGCATACTAAATCCTACCTGTACCTATTTAAATTTAAAATATGGTTTTGTAAGTACATTACATCCTTAAAAAATAACTTGTGGTAAATATGCGCCGGAAAATGAACAACAGTGTACCTATCTTAATGTCTCAATCCTGAGCACTAAATGATTATGATATTCGGATATATCATAGTCCCGACTTTATGTATGTCATAATCCCGACTTATATAAAGAAGAAAAAAATAAATAAAAAAAAAGGAAATAAAACTAAAACTAAGGCGTCATTGAGACAATGGCACAACTATGTATCTAAATTAAATTAGGAAATTTCTTTTGATGGAACCATTCTTTACCCGATTGAACCAGAAGGAGAGTAATGTATTTTGGGCGTATGTGTGCAATAAATCAACTGACGGTTTTTAGTGGATGTGGTGAGGTAAGTATAAAGTATATAAATGTATCTTGAAAACCCGATCAAGTATTTAGTGAGGAATTTGGTAAAATTAAGTAAGGTAAAGTTAGGTAAAAATTAAGTAAAGTAAAAGCGACTCCCGGAGGAAGGTTTTAGTGTATAACTTGTCACAGTTATTCACGGGGACAGCCGGGGCAGTTAGCTAGTGATGTATAATATGATTTATAAATAACCCACTGGCTCGTATTGTATGGTTCAATTAAAGTTGCAGCAGTGCATGTTATCGATTGTCAATAATTTGCGTTGTGCTGGCGTTGTTGTTAGACGATGCATAGTATTACTTCATTAGTACTCGCTATTTTCGCTTACTAATTATAGCGCTTACGCTTTTTCGTTATAAAAGTGTAGGGAAAAAAATGCAAAAATATTTTTTTTCACGATTTCACATGGGGCGTCGCGAAACGTTGTGTTCGCTGAATCTGGCCCTGAAAGTCTAATAGTGAAATCTAATAGTGAAATCTTGTAATACATGGAGTACATTAAGAAGCAGTTCAGTGGTCTCTTGCGAGGAATCGACTCCAAGATCATGACTTCGAATGGTAAAATACTGAAATATAATACCTTCCAAAATACTCATAGAATCTTCTTTATGTACACTTATTTAAAGGAAACAAAAAAAATTTTTGTTGGAAACCAAAGCTTAATTGCGTGATATCTCTTTGTAATGTTGAGATTTTTCACCACTTTCTTCATTCATGATTCTTTTAATTATTTTTTTATTAATAAACCAACAGCGAATAAAATTATTCTTATCAATTAACACCGGACAGAAAATATGACTAGTTACAGGTTTATCTAACTTTCAATCATTCAGGCTGTGTGCTAAATATACATTCATTGTAAAAACATAAACCTCATTCAGCTACAGTCGAGTACGAAACATGACAAGTACAATATTTCATGGAAAATGCTGAGATCACACTTCATCGCACAAAAAAAATGTATGAAAGAGACTCAAAATTAAATACAATTTAATACAAATATCATATTAAATTGCATAACGCTGTCGCCACTACCATTTTGGTTAGATAAGACGGCCTGTAATCCCGACATCCTGAAAGTCCGACATCCAGTGAATTTAAACGAAATCCTCTAATCACACTTTTTGTGAGATGGTTCATGGACATCAGTCGTCAAGCACAGTTTAGGTGTGTATGTGTGCACGAACACACAATGTAGAATTATTCACCTCATGTGATTTCTAATTAAAATTCATATTATACATGTAACGTACTCCTAAACGCGCTATCTATGAAACCTCAGCTTTGCCTCCTAAAGGCAACGTCCCTTATAGAATAGGAAGCAAGTGTAGGTAATGGCGCAAAATAGTGACGCAGTATTATTGCAGTGGGTGGAGAGGAGGGGGGACGATCCTCCATCCCAAGCCTCGAAGCCTCCTTTCTCCTACCCGAGAGCGACTGAAAAGTCCGCGAGAAAAATAAGATCCGCACTCCGTCCTGCTTATTCTAAGGAAAGCTTTTTTTGTATATTTTTGTATACGTTTTTCTTTTTGTGTGCCCGCGACGTGTTTGTGAGTGTTAATACATAGGCGGGGCACTTGAAGCATTAGAATTGCAAACTCTCGTTTGTGTTAAGTTGTTCAGCGTTGGAATTATATGAATGTTCGTTTGAATTTGAAATTGAAATTGAATCATCAATTGTGTATTAGGTATTGAATTGCTGAGCTAACAAAAAAATTACAATTAAATAAAAAGCATACCATAAGCAGTGTGAGTTTGTTAATGTAAAACTATAATTACAACTCAATATTACACTGTAGTGACATGAGAAGTGACAGTGAAGTCTGTTCATAAGCCGCAGATACGCCGAATTGTAACGGGAAAAAACTGAGAGGAACCTTTAGAGAGCGATAGCGTCGGTTAAATTAGTTTTTTATAGTATCGGGGAGCAAACGAGAAATCGGAGCCTTTTTTGCGGCTACCGACGCCCATTTACGGCTATCGGTAGACTACTATACCGATGCGTTACCCTCCTTTCCTCTTCCACCAAGTGACGGCTACCGGCTACTCGCAAACCGCACGAAATGCGACTACGAAGATCCCGCTTTTCACAGATATCTCGTGAGGGAGAGGTAAGTATGCAGCATGGTACTACCTATTACTAATATAGTAGTAGTAAAATTAATGCAATAATGGACCCAATACAGACGAAGTGCTGTAAGAGGTTGTGTCATGCATGATGCATGACACTACATCCTCCTATGCAACGGAACTGGACCGGCACAACCGGGGAGGCACCTCTCGCTCCCTTGATACCGCCGTATAGTGTTTGAACGTAAATAACGAAATTGTTCGTATGTTAGCCATGTGGTTCTACCGACAAACTCTCCCCTTATATTCGCGTCGGTCATTATAATATCGACTTTTTTATGAGACAAACGAGCAGACGGGGTTGACTACAGCCGCTCATAGACATTTGCAAGACTAGGCGTCTTGCAGAAGTGTTGCCAGCCTTTAAGGTAAAGACCCCTAAGACGTATCGGAAATACCGAGGGAGGCAGCTGGTTCCACAGCACAGTTGTACTAAGTGGCATTCAAACTGCAGCTGATGTTGCGGGGCGCCTGCCCAAAGGTTGGAACAGTCCATATGCGGTCGGACCTGCGCCTTGTAAAGTTGCAGCCAATGAGCTGGAATGAGTACTGTTTCGTCCTATTGAGCACGCCCAGCTTCTTTGAGACTAATTTAGCTTTCGTTTCCAAATGACCGCAGAACTAAACGTTACTCGATGTGCCGATACCAAGTACTCCGATATAAGCTGAGGTCGGTTGATAGATGTTTTCAAAACTGGGAGATACGACGAGGGGTGACATTTTAGCGGTAAAAGCGCAAACTTGTGTCTTGTGGGGGCCACATTGGATTAAATTTAACCGGTCCTTTCCGAGACTTTCAAAAACAAATCCTCGACCTCAGACACAAGCTTGTTCCGGTACTCGTTGATGTGCTCTCGTTGATATAAAGTATTTCCAGTGCCATCATCTGCGTAGCAATGAATGGCCACTAGTTTGCAGCATGTCATTGATATGCAGAAGAAACGACGAAGGAGACAGAATACAGCCTTGGGGAACACCATTATTAACAAATTTAAGTGCTGAGCATGCACCGTCATCAACGACCTTGATGCTGTGATTTGTCAAGAAGCTAGTGATCCAATCCCATAATTTCCTGGGCAGTCCTTACGAGGGTGGATCTAAAAGCTCTAAGCCCGACCAAGAAAATGAAAGAAAAGTGGATCTAAATTTATTTTTATTTCTCGACATAGCCTCCATCTGGTTCAACACACTTCTTCAACCTGACCTGCAACTTGTTTATCCCCTCGAAAAAAAAAGATTCCGGAAGGTCGGCGAAATAATCGTTTACTGCGACTATCACCTCATATTTGGTCGAAAATTTCGAGAAAAAGATTTTTTTTTTTATTTGGAAATAAATGATAATCCGAGGGGGCTAAATCCGGCGAATAATGTAGGTGGGGCAGCAATTGGTAGCCATAATCATGGATTACAGACATTGTTACAACCGAAGTGTGAACACGTGTATTGTCTTGATGAAACAAAACTTTCCCGGCCTTTTTTCTTTTACTTCTTGCCGGAGTCTTCGTAAAAGTTTACAATAATGACTAGAATTTATAGTTTGACCTTTCGGTAAATAATCTACAAAAATAATGCCCTTCGCATCCCAAAAACCAGAAGCCATGGCTTTGTTAGTCGACAAAACGACCTTAGCCTTTTTCGGTGTAGGAGAGTCTGATCTTTTCCACTGTTTGGATTGTTGATTTGACTCAGGAGTTTGGTGGTGCACCCACCCAGCTTTCATCCATAGTAACAAATCTAGACAAAAATTCCTCGGGATCTGTCTCAAAAAGTTCCAAACAGTCTCGCGAAATTGTGTTTTCGAATCGCGTTTTTGTTCAGCTGAAAGCAACCTCGGGACCCAGCGAGCAGAAACCTTATGGAACCCCAACTCTTCCGTTATTATGTATTGCACCCAGCCATAACTAATGTTTGTTATCTCAGCTATCTTACCAATGGTCAAACGTCGGTTACCCAATACGAGATCACAAATTTTATCGATGTTTTCTTTCGTGGTAGAGGATGAAGACCTTCCATTCCTAGGATCATCTTTAATGCTCTCACGACCGCGCTTAAACTCAGCTACCCACTTCTCGACACTGGAATACGATGGAGCAGACTCCCCCAAAGTACTCACCATATCTTGATGGATGTCTTTTGGTGATAGGCCTTTTTTATTGAGGTGCTTAATGACTGCACGGTGTTCAATTTCTCCATTATTGAAAATTGCGTAAGATTGCTTCAAACAAATAATCACAGAAAATTTATATTGTGCAGTATCGGGATGAAACTGCTCACAATAAATCAATATAACGCATACTAACAAATGACGGTAGATTTAAAAAGATGTCATTGCTCCATGTAGGTTAGGCCACGAACTTTTAGATCCTCCCTAGTATAAAGAAAGTTTTGAAAGTAGCGCTTTGTGCCAAGCCTGATCAAAGGCCTGCTCTACATCTAGACAAACCGCCAGTGCCTTCTACTTGTTTTCATCTGTCTCTGGCCATCGGTGCGTTAAGTAAAGAAGAATTAGAAGATCACCAGCTGAACGTCCGCGGCGGAAACCGTACTGGAGGTCGCTAATTATCTGATGATCTTCTCTTCTAATTATCGCAAAAGCTGACAGTTAATAATGAATTCCATACTTTTGGAAATAAAGGTGTTATCGAGTGCACTAAAACTGTCTACCAAGAGCTGAGGTCCATGCCAAAAGAGTTAAAGAATCCGAAAAGCTGCGTCAACACCGGTGCCAACTACGGAGCACATTTTCACAGCACAATCATAGCCGGGTATCATCGGGTCACTCGACTTATTAATGTCCAGAGAAGGAAGTATATTGCCAGACTAGTCGGCAGCCTACAAAACCCGGCCGTGTCCGACGATCCCAAAGAAGTATTGATGGAAACCATGTAGTTGTCCGGATAGGGGCAACATAAGATCCAACAGTATGGTCTTCCACGTCTGGTATTCGTGTGGGCGATGGTACGAATTGTGTCAAAACAAATGCCAAAGCAAAGGTGCGAAATGATCTTCCCGCTTGATTGGTAGTACGTGATCAAAGCTAATTGGCGTAATGGGCGTTAAAATCACCAAGTATTTCGGCACAAGATCTGTAGCTATTTTTATATGGTCAATGAGTCGATCTATTTCGGTATTTCCGTTATTGGGGCTCTTTATAGGCACGCATAGACCCGAGGGGTTGCCATCGCTATTTACATGCAGCCGAAGAGTTAATGGATCCTTGTCTTCAAGGTAAAAGAGACGACGATAGCAATTCTCCTACAAAAATAAGGTGAGATGAATCAAAATCAAAAGAAGATATCTTCGTTTCAGTCAGAAAGAATGAAAGCGACTTTCCTGTCTCATGGTGGTGATAGACAGTGTTGAGATTAGATTGCAACCCCTGATGTTGGTTGCAAAAGTCAACAACTGGAGTAGCAGCCTTCGAATTTTTCTTTAGTTTTTTTAGCACAGATCTGCCCCGCCCCCCTGCAAATGGGCGGGACAGCCTAGACATTGTGGCTCAGGTTCGGGACGTGAGCATATAGGCCCAGGGAGGGGTTCTCTAGCTCTACGTTGCTGGTACACTCCTGTGGTAATCCAGTTTGAAATTGTGCTGCCATGAGATCCGTGAGGGTGTTGTTACCCCAGACGCGCCGGCAGAAACCGGCTGCATACAAATTGAATGCAATGTGCGCTACCTCTTAAAGTAACTAAGATAATGTAACCAAAATGTGAAAAAAAAAATGTTAAATTAAATCCATATTCAGCTACAGAAATTACTGATAACCAGCAGTTCTGACAGAAGCTGTTCTGTCATAAATTAAGGAAGATATGGAGGAACACAATTATCTTTAAGACCACTGAGACCAGGTTCGAGCCCTTGCTTTCCTATTTTCATATCGCATTCTAAAGATGTCTCGTAGACACGCCCCCCCCCCCTACTGTAGGAGCACAAGAATTTTTACAACTACCGACACTCATGAGTATCAGCGTAATTACTACGCCGATGCGTTACCCTCATTTTCAGCTCCCACCTGTTTAGTGAGAGGTACCTCCTCGATCGTGTCGGCCCATTTCTGCTGCAATGCAGCATTGTACTACCTCTTACTAAATTACGGCCGATAAAACAAAATGACGAGAGATTGTGGCGAAAATAACAGAATTTTCGCCACAATCTCTCGTCATTTTCGGCAGCTAAAAAGGGATATAGAGAAGAAAACGATGTGCCAAAGACACTCCCTCAGCAGCGCCCCCAATCTGAAGAGCTGTTCATGGTAGAAAAAATGCAGAAGACAAAATTTAACGAAAATTAAATCCTTTAGAACTTTCAATAGAAATAATGCGTGTCTCCTAAACTACCAAACCAATTTTGTTCAAACCTATTTTCGTTTGAACTTTTTAATTAATTATGTTGTTCATAATTTTTAAACAATTTTCTTCTTGGTACTTTTAAAGTTAGAAGCGGGGAAACACACTTCTTCGACTCTAGAATGATATAACATACCATTTAGAGAGACCATCGACGTTATAACCCACAGATGCCAAAATTATCTGGCAAGACAATATATATTTGTATATGTGACGCCGAGCTCGAAATCTTGTTTGGTATCTTCCAGTTTCGCGACCCGTCAATATTTTCTAATTGCGCAAAGACCTTCTACTATAATATAGCATTAAATAAAATTAATTACCTGTACAATAAAATGGTGTGGAAAAAACAGCAGAAAGTCTAATATCTAGGAAGATGGCATTACATTTCATAGGTAAGCTAATTTCATGTGTATAAATTTCTGAAGAAAAAAATTATTTAGAGCTCAACTTAAACTGGAAACAATGACAGTCTTTTATCATTCCTTCCCTTTCTTTCAAATGTAATTAATTATTGCTATTGACAATTGTGACGTACAAACAGTGATGTCACAATGTATAACATGGTTTATCGATAAACAGAAAACTAAAGAAACATGTAAATAAATGTATTTTATATGGAAAAAGTTATGCCCTCAATAAAATTAAATAATTGTTATCTGATTTAGTTTGTTTGAAAAAATATTTTTTAGATTTTGTTGTTAAGACTTATTTGAGTCCTAGTCCTTCTACATATTAGTATTTCTGGCGTTTTAAATTGTAGATGTATCCCTAATCTGTATATGACATAACGAGACAAACCTGCAGTCGGAGTCTGGAAGATACCGCCCCCTATAAACACCTTTACAAATGCTTACCCACAGTTAATTAATCCGCTACCCGGTACCCACAACCAAAACATGATCACGTTTTTTCAGTCTAAAAATCCCTATCTCTAATTCATTTTAATTTTCATTTGTAACACAGAACAAATATTATGTGTGCAATCAATGATCGGTTGAATTAGGGCCTGAGCAATTGAGATTTTAGTTAAATAAGCTTAAAATATTGAAGACATTTCAAAAAGCAAATTGAGAAGTAAACCTTACGATGGATATCATTAATGTAGCCATTCCAGGAGAGATTTGATTCAAAGAATATATATTAGGTCTTTGCGGCATCAATGTAGTGTAACCTAGTAAACATCAAACACCATACAACATACCATCGACAAGCACTACCAACATTTCCCATTACTAGTCATGAGAAACTGACTGGTCATATTGTATCTCTTTAAGTCTTCCTTTCTCCGCGTACCTCAGCGACTTGTCTGAAAAGTTTGTACGTAGAAATTATGACATGCGACGTCTATAGGTCATAACGTCAATGACTGGTATCACGCAAACTTTTATGTCCTTTCGAAAAAAAAAAATACCCCAGCTTCATGTACTGACTGGATTACAAAATTATTACATGTAATAATTTTAATTTTTAAAATGATGCAACCTCTTTTTAGCGGGTCATCAAATACATGTACGTACAAAATTTCAAACGAACAGCATACACTATCTCCAAGTGACACGTCTGTGACATATGGACGGACAGATACACGGACATAACGAAACTATAAGGGTGCATGCATTACTATTCCTAAAAATATCTTTAACTTTTCCAGTGCCAAAATATGTTTCTGTCCAAAAATGCATCTTTTTTCGTTAGAATGCGCCTGATCCTCGACGGTGGTCCCGTGTTTGACTATTCAGGCGGCGTTAAGACATCGAGCTAATGTTAATTATAACAATTGCGAAACGTAATATTTTACAATGATTTACTTGTTTCAGCTGTCCCGTCGTTTGTATGTGTGATCCACTACCCTTCTACCCATTTAGCTGAAAATTTTCATACAGGTGTAGATTGGATCGCCATAGGAACTGGTAGTCAATAGTCTCAACTGAATTCAGCCTGGACTCGATTGATCTGTCTTCACGAGTACTTTGGTACTAGATGGTAGCCAGTATTTGTTGGAGCTGGAAGATACCAGAGTTCCCAATTGTTAAGTAAACTATCGTAGCCTCGCGTGTATGTGAGATACAGATGTTGCTGATTTTGTCTTGATATGTACTCAAGATCTAGGTGTTTTTGTTTAATAAAAGCTAGTATATAAAAGTACTTTTTATAACTCTCTCATATCACTTATTATTTGCTGTGATTCCGCAATTTCTTAACTCAAAATGAATGAGATATAGATACCTAACATCCCCTCGTACACAATTTTATGTTTAAAGACAAAGTCTTCTCATTAAATCTTATTATCATAGAGATAATAAAAATTATATTCATAGGGATAAAGAAACAACTGAGTTCTGTATTTTAAGGACTGTACTTAATAAATTAAGATTCCCTCGAAAGCTATACCTCTGAACGTGCTCCGTACACAATGTTATTCATTTTTAACGTGTCTAGACAAGAAGGTATTTTAAATAATGTGAGATGCAAAAGTAATTGTCACATACTAATATGCCCGACAACACCGGCTGAAACAATATTAAATAACATTTTTTTTCTTTTAACTCTCATCTGTATTGTAATGTTTTCTTTTTCATTACGTAAATTTTTGTATAAAGAAAGAAGGGCATCAACAAAAAGATGTTAGTGATGAATGATAAAATTGATTCTATGGTTTCCATAGTCATATTTCATTACCAAGCTCCATAATTTACCGCCTCACTTTTGAATCCGATCTGTAATACATGTATTACACTTATTAACTACGTATAATTAATACGAATTTTAGCTCTTTTACAGAAAATGTTACGAAACTACAATTAACAAAACAACATAGATTTATTTTTTAGTATAGTGAAGCAACCGAGAAGTTAGAGCCTTATAATGACTACCAACACCCATAAACATCCGCATTATTGTCAAGCAAGTGCGTACCCTCCTTTCGTCCTTCCCTCCCTTCCTCTTTCGCTTCCTCCAATGTGCTAACATACATAACCGTTATAAATCAATGATTATTTATTTAGTATTGATAAACAATGAGGATTGAATATTGTATGTAAACTTGTAATATTTTGATTTTGCGTTATTATTTAATACGGTCATATGATCTATTTTTAGTGTATGACGCCATTTAATATATATTAAAAAGCGCCATCTTGTGATATTCCACAAAATTAAAGAGCAATCCCGCTTCCCAGTTCCGTTCCATTTTATGCTTACAACGCACCATGCTCAGATATCTTAAAATATTTTTCTTTTGCGCCAGATGGCGCAAAGAACCTCACAATATGTGTTTATGTGTAAAATGAATTCCCTACCACTGACAACATATGATTTAAATCAAATGTTACAATTTTCTATAGAAGTGATATGAAATATCATACAATTTCTATATTTCTATCAAATGTTTCCTGCAGATCAGGCATTTGAGAAGGTTTGTTGACATTACCTTCACAAACGCACAAGACTGGTGCACAAGGCAACAACAACAAGCGGCATTAGTTGCCACCAGTTTAAATAGCTCAATCGATAAACAGTGTTTTTTTTGGTTTCGCATCATCGCCTCCCAGGCCTGTCACTCTGGAGCATTGAGTTGATCACATTCGAGAGAGAGAGGTCTAAGCCTCCCAGCGCCGCTGCTAGGTCGTAGCGCTGTACGGCCCGTCTGGGGTACACCTCCTGGGTGTGCTGGGCCGGAGCCTCCTCTCAAGCGTCACACTCATAGCAGCGCGCTTCCGTCGCCCGCCGGATCCGACACAGGTACACACCGAAGCATCTATGCCCAGTGAGCACCTGTTCATGTGGAACATGAGGGGTTTGCGTTTTCGGCGCATCCAACGCTCTAGGACCGGGCGCTGCGCGTCAATAGTACGTATGCCGTCAGATCTACACACGGTGTTGGCAACCCCAGTTGAACTCTCAATGAATTTCTCCATTATGTTTTTCACTCTTGAATCGATGAACTGGTGTTTAGCCTCTGTCCCTCACCTTGATGTAAAGTGACGACGTCTTATTTCCATTGCAATCTAAAACTAGATCTATTGCAGGAACAACATCGGGCGATTTCGAAGAACCTGAGCACCAACACTTACTCAGTAGACATGCGTCGCGTTGAACAAATTTGTGAAAAAGATTAATCGTAAAATATAAATAACGAGTGTAATATTACCATAATGACGTCTAGACTCCAGAGTTACGAATATTCCAACTGAATCATGAAGATGGCCTTGACTCTGAACATTTGGCAGACTGTTGTCCACATTTATATCAGGTGCAGGGCGTTTGTTTGCTAATCGTATAAAAATAAGCTAGACATTACATATTTTATTAAATATGTTTAAATTTAAAAATCTTTGTATTCGATTCAGATTTTCACTAACGAGATCGCATTTATAATTTTTCTAATGTCATTGTCAGCTGTCATTCATTCCGAGACTACTATATTGATCTTATACTGCACGTACATATCCAGGACAAGCCGACGGAGTCACGAAGGGCCCGATTAGCTTCCACAAAGGGATGGTACGGCCATGCCGCCTTTTTGCTCGTCTTGGTGAGGACACTACCGTACCCCCTGTCCGATACGCAGAGATCGCCCAATTCACTGTTATTTGATCTTCGCAAACGATTCCCATCCTTTATTTTTTACATTGGTAGAAGTCCAGAAACAAAAACCAATTGTGAAACAAACATGTTTTCGTAAATTATAGTGGTTTTATAATAAAATTATTTAAGCGATAGTATTTCAGTTAAATAATAGCAGAGTCCTGTTGCTGCAGATCCGACCTCTACTAATAGCGGTTGAAGGCTCCCGTAGGGGCTTAGTTGGTATTGCTACCCAATTTCCGCGTGCAACATAGGTCTGGGGGTCCACCCGGGCTCCCAGGTATCATGCATAAATGGATTCCCCTTCGTCACGAAAAAAAAAGATAAATAATAGCACTACCCATAGTTATACAGACAATCAGTAAGAGGTAGTGCCATGCTACATTGCAGCTGAATTGAGCTGGCACAGCCGGGGAAATAAATGGCTTTCGCCCACAACATGATGACTCCGCAAAGTGACCGTGACAGTTTGTGAAAGTAATAAAGATTAGTCGATGGGTGTCAATACTTACCTATAACTGCGACGTTTACACCTTCAGACATTGACAATACAACCACCTACTCATCATTTTCAGTCCTTTCTTATTTACTACTGACTCGCTCTATACTTATAATATCTTGTAGTTGAGGTCTAATCAAACTTCGCCAGCTTAATTTAAAAGCGATAATATTTCTTCCCGCATTCTACGCAACTTCAGCGTCAAGTTTTTCAGAAATTTCAAAGAAGTAAGACCTAAGGGCCAATCATGTATTATCTAAAAATACAGAGTATTTTTTGTCTAATCCCTGTAGTATCGACAACATACTTATTATAATTCAAAATAATTATGACATAAATGTAACAGCGGCCAAACTGAAGTGTAGAGTCCAATGGTAATCTGGTACCATGTTTTATGCAGACACTGAAGCCGAATCACAACAGTCCACACCGATGTTATGTAAAAATGAGCAACAGCAAATTTTTTACATTTATAATGTAAGGATTATAATATTTTTTTAAATTATAATATGATGTATGGAAGAACATTGCCCTACTGGTCGCTTTTACCTACAATGTAGCAATATGGTTTCTGTGATAGACTTCCATTGCCTCGCTGGTCGTATTTAGGTACAATGTAACAATACCATTTATTTGATCAGGTTGAGAATAAGGTTAACAAAACATGTTAAAATTGACCTAAATCTATTATCACCATATAAATTTCATGATGAGAATAAGGTTAACAAAACATGTTAAAATTGACCTAAATCTATTATCACCATATAAATTTCCAACATGATCGTCTGAATCATGAGTAGCCGGTATCCTGTCGCCGATGGATAAGAACCAATCCCTAAAGCCATTGAGTAAACACTATTGGTACGCTACGTAAAATTAAAGAACGGTGAGTCACTACTTACTACTGTAAGACTGTATTCATTAAGAACTGTTGAGGTTTAGCCTAATTTCTTTTTCTTTCTTTGGTTTCGTAGGGAAATGCATTTACGCACTGCCACCTGTCTTGGGTGCGATCCGATGCCGTCGGCCGCCTAAACTGGGGCGCCACGGATCTGTGAGCAACGGGGCACCTCGATGACTGGCCAGTCCCTCGTAAGGAACCGGGCACCTCCAAAATAGAGGGACCAATCCGACAACCTAGATCAGCCCCCTTCGACATTGGAGACGTGCAATGGGGTCAGGTGCCACCCTAACCCCTGGCCTCACTTAAAAAGTTGGCATAAGCTGCGCATAACGCCTTCGCCACCTCCCATTCGTCATCCGCGAGGCTGGATATCCTCCATCTCCTCCTCTCTGGCCCACCCAGCGGCCTCCTTCTGGGACACGACCGTCCCGCAGAAGGATGCCATCACACAGATCACACTCGATATTGAGAGGTCCGTCCCTCCCTGCGCCGCTGCCAAATCATGGTGCTGCACGGCCCATCTAGGGCACATCTCTAAGGTGTGCTGAGCCGTGTCCTCAGCAGCGCACACTCATGGCAGCGCACCTCCGTCGGCGGATCAGATACAGATACGCACTGAAACATTCATGCCCGGTGAGCACCTATGACGTGCAGAAACTGACGGATTTGCGTTTGCAGCGCATCCAAGGCTCTAGGATCGGGCGCAGTGCGCTGTCGTACGTACGCCGTACGTTGACTGTGCTAGTACCTCCCGCCACCTCGCCGAAATCAACGTCGGAGACCTTCCTGCGGTAAGTACTCACCTCGTATCCTCCCCTTCCAAGAAGTGTACTTCGGCAAGTACTTCCGCTAATAGTTTCCATTGCGGGTCGCTGCCGCCCAGGAGATCGTACTGTATTGACCTCCGTATAGCGCTCACCGCATCTGTGTCTTCTTTGCTGCAGTGAAAACATCCACCTATACAGGGGCACCACACAAGGCCATACTTTGGCAGATTCTGGAGTATATACTTCGGCCAGCAGCACCAACGCCTCCCATGTTGGCTAGTAGACGGCCCAGTGCCGCAGCCACACCTATGACCTTCGGCCCGAAGTGTCGAAAATTGGGGCCGAAGGTCCAATCGAGGGTGAGTCCAGGGTATCTCATTGTTGGACTCACCCTCACCTCCGCCTCTCCGATTCGAAGATGAGAACCCGTAGGTGGTGCTTTCGTCCCAGTACCGCGAAAGAGGAGGACTTCGGTCTTTTCTAGGCGAACCTGAAGGCTCAATCTCTCTATGCGACAGACTATTAAGGCAGACCCTATTTCAGTCAGCCGCACCGCCTCCCTATAGTTTTTCCCCAGGATGTGACGAGAGTGTCATCTACATAACAGATGAAACCCATCGGGGGAAGGAGACGACTCCGCAAGACTCAATCGTACCCGATAACCCACAGGATCGGGCCCAAAGTCGATCCCTGTGAGACGCCGCGGCCGACTCGCCTCCTATCGTTACCCGGAATATTTAAGTGCCTCAGAAGACTGTTGAAAGCATCGGCTATGTCTAGTGACACCGCCACTACCACCTCCCCCTCTCGTTCCGCCTCTCCCGTCACTGACCGAAGGCGCATCGACGGTGGACTTTTTGGCCCGAAATCCATACACTCTGTACTCTCTAAAGTCTGAAAGCCCCGGGCCTGAGCCATTCTCTAGGTGCTGAGTAATACGGGATGCCATTACTCTCTCTATATGTACGCCTACTTCCTCACGAAGGATGTATCTTTACACATTTGTATAAATAAATTATTTTAAGGATTAGTTCTGTGTAATCCTTAAATAATTTATGATAACGAAGGTTTGCACATTAAAGTTTGTAAACCTGTTTCGAAAAATTTCGAATTAAAGGAATAGTCTTGTTGACAGCAACGTATGTTCGTGTTTCCTCATATATGCGATGATTACAATATGTTATGAAACTGACATAGTCATTAATTGCGTTACTGATTATGTCAGCTTATAGAATTTCTAAATTCGTGTTCAAAGTGACCTTATACCTACATAACCTGCCTTAAGGTGTGAATCATTGGGACTTCAATAAGAGAGCAATTTTCAACGACACACGGCGCCTGTGCAATTTACTTGGTATGTCTGTCTCTGTCATAGTATAGGATATGACATGTGTTGGACAAGGAAAGCAGATCAATTTAAATTTGGGCAGTAATATTCATGGGGCAATGCACTCAGTACGTAACTGGTTGGGAGAGGACGAAAGTACAATGTTTGTGTGGGTAATACAAGTTAAGTTATGCAAGTAATACGGTAGCTCAATTCTTAAGGAGAAAAAACGTGGTTTGGTTCCATAATTTACTGATTTTTTATAGGAATACTTCAAAATAATGTTTACCTTTAGTAGTGAGTAGTGCCATGCTATGGCAGCAGAATTGGGCCGGCACGACCGGGGAGGTAAATGTCGCGTTTCGTGCGGTTAGTTTCAGGTGGAGTATTGGAGGAGGGAACGACGATAACACATCTGCGTGACAGTAATTGGGATGTCTATGGGTATTTATCGTTTAACTCCTTATACTATAAAGAAAATCTAATTGAAAACCATTTGTAAACAATTTATTTTAAGAAAAATGTCTTGTACCCGTGTGTGAAACTTTGTGAAGGAAAATAAATAATAATAATAATAATTATTATTATTATTATTATTATTATTAATTGTTCAGCTAGGTGTCTGCGTTCCATCTTGCTTATAGCCTTATGCAAGACGCCGAATGACTCTTTTATTTATAACTTTTGGACTACTATGAGCATGTGCATATTTTAGAGTGGTATATGAATATGTCAGTCCAAAAGAAGGAGTTTGGAGTCATCACATTTATGGCATGCAGATTGTTTTGAGGGAAATATTTTTGCCTGTGTCTAAGTCTGTTCATATATCACACTTTGGTAATCTAGGGGATTCCCTTTCGTACTAAGGGCTCATTGTTGCGACAAGGATATTTATCCCTTTACTATATCTAGGGAACTGACGGCGTCAATTCTTACATGAAACGACCGCCATCTAAATTATGCAACCCAGAAGGTAAACCAGGTTTAATCTTAGATAAAGTGGAATTTGAATAGACGAATCCGAGATTCCTCAAGATGTATATCCTACACTCAGTATTCAGAAAATATTATAAAAGTCATTGATACATGGCGGGGTTTGAAACTGGATCAGCCTAGGGGAAGTCCGAAGTGCTAACTACCAGGCCACGGAGAATCTGACGAAGTTAATAAGTAAATAACTGATAAGGTCAGATCATCAATAAATAAATAACTTCAAATACAGCGAGACGCAAAACCTAAATATCACAAAAGCCGCAGCCGAGAATCGAACCTACAGCTGCACATCCTTGCCTCTCCACCGACAAACCACAATAGCAATTTTATTAATATTGCAATAATTGGTGCACCCAAGTCCCGCCTCGTTTTATCAGCAGACTGTTAATTTAAGTTGGCCATTTTCTTCTCATTGCGTTTTTAATAAAACTGCATTTCTCCCGATCTCAAGTGTTCGGCAGTTGAACCCGCACGGGGTGACATTGCGAACGACAACACCTGATAACTTCTGTAAAACCGATTTTGATACTTGACTATTATTTTATTTACAAAAAAATTACATTCTTATGATATTTTGGTTACAATTAAAAAGCTAGAAGAAGACAACTAAGCACATATTGAAACACTTATACAGTCTTTATGAAGCTCACATTCTCACCTCATATTTCATTATTATATAATGTACAGTGCAATTTATCCATGTATATTTAATAGTATATTTATAACTAATTTATTGGAATATTTTTTACGAGGGTGGATTGAAAAGTATTCGGACTAACCAAGAAAATGAACACATACTAAATCAGTTATATTTTATTGTTCTACGTCATCACCACCAAGTTCGATGCACTTTTGCCATCTCCAATTTAAAGAATTAAGACCGTTGAAAGATAGTGATTCTTCCTTAGAGTCAAAGTATGCATCTACTGCGGTTTTAACCTCGTCGTTCGTCGAAAATCTTTTACCTACCAAGTGCTTTTTTAGGTTAGGAAACAAAAAGAAGTCTAACGGTGCCAGATCAGGTGAATAAAGCTATTGCGGTAATAGTTTAAAGTCTCAATTGTGGATTTCAGCCATTTATTGCACAGCCGTGTGAACACAGGCATTTTCCTGGTGAAACAGGACTTTTCTTTTGAGCATTCCTGGACGCTTTCCTTTTGTTTCCTCTCGTAAGCGACATATTAAGAAATAGTAGAAATCATAGTTTATAGTCTGACCCCTTTCAAGACAATCAGTCATAATTACACCGAATTCGAGTTCCAGAATGCTGCAGACATTACCTATTTGGAGATAAAATTGCCACAGCATTTTTGTTCCTGACATACAGCAATAAACCTATGTTTTGTCTATTGTAACAAACCGATCCAAAAATCACCTGCATCGGCTTTAAATAACTCCAAACAATCACGTGAAATAGTCGATCGCGTCCTTTTTTGTTCAACTGAAAGCAGTCGCGGAAACCACCTCGCAGGTACCTGTACCAATTCGTTGACTATAACATTTGGAATTCATTCATAAGAGATGCCTATAATCTTGGCTGTCCTTAATTTTTAATCTACGGTCTCCCATAGTTAAATCAAGTACTCTTTTATATTTTCGTCAGTAGTAGGAAGGTAGTAGTAGGAAGGTTCATCTTCACACTCTCTCTACCACGCTTGAATTCCATTTCTTGAAGGATGAATAAGACAGCAGAGTCTCTTAAGGTACTGCCTGTATCATCATGGATGGCTTTCGATGAAAGACCCTTCTTCTGGAGGTACTTAATGATGGCGCGCTCCTCGATCTCCGCCATTTGCAGACACCATATCCGATTGCTTTGTTCAACAAATTATCGCATGTTTCGGAATTCACACATTTGACTGGTCTGAATAAAAAAGTGAATATAATTTTCGTAAAGATTTTTCAAATAGATACCAGGTGGACTGGAAAGTACTCGGCCTAACATAGATTCATTCAATTCTAAAAATGAAATCTACACACTGTAATTTAGTTCACTAAATAATGTGTGTAGATTTCATTTTTAGAAAAATTATATTCACTTTTTTATTATACTTACCAATTATATTAGTTTATACATACATACCTATATTAGTTTATTTTCACGATAAATGTTCCCAGGATAGTTGCTATACCACATTGCGTAAATAGCAACTACTACAAAGGCGAAGACTATTTTATGACGCAAGTAAATATGGCTCCCCCTAACCACTAAACAACAGCGCTGTTCCATCTCGTCCTCCAGTGGAAGCACAATATGGAATCTCTAATAACTGCAATCCTGGAAAGCTTAGCGTCCCCGTCGTGGGCATCTCAGAATCAAATTCGGGGAATATCTTGATATTTATTTCTATGTATTATTACATGCCGATATTCGAAATATAAGATCTATAGTGTTCATTGGGTTTTTACATCTTTGGCCTAGTATAGTGGTGACAGGGAGTCGAAATCAGGCTAATAATTACATGCCGCCAGTACAATTGTTCTATCTCAAATATGTCTGCTCTACGCAAGAGCTATTTCTTACGTAGAACTGTCCGTAAGTAAAAAAACGTGCGTAGCGTTTCCGCGCGTAGCTTTGTACTTCGTAGTAGCAGGCATTAAATTTTAATACTAGACTTTGATTTACACAATACACGCTACAGTTAGGTTTATGCATTACTAGGAGACCACTATCATTGAAGTTTGTGGGCATTGTGGTCTGTTCCTGAATGTTCAAATGAGTTAAAAGTGAGAACAGCTGGTAATATAGTATAGTCCATCTAAGTGTAATATAGTATAGTCCATTTAGTATAGTTAATCACTGCTAAGCGTAGCTTCCTGTTAGTAAGAGAATTTCCATGGCCGAATCAGTACTTCCGAAAATTATTTCTACAAACAAACATAATTGGATACTTTATCCGTTTTAATATTAGTATAGAAGTATAGATTAAGAAGACCAAGACTGACCGCAACCAGATTGATCGAGTACTCTTCGAAGGTGGTTTCAAGAGTACTCGCAACCGGCGTGTCCTTATGAGGAGAGCAATGAAGGCAGGTTTGTAAAGATCTGTGGCACACCGTTCGCTCTGCCTACCCCATTAGGGAACTGGCATGAAGGTGTGTTGTTGTTGTTATAGATTACTGTTATTGCATAACGTATGCTATGACAGATGATCAATAGTCATACCACATGCAATACGTGCAACAATGGCTTATCTTCTCATTACATAAACCTCATCCGATCTCTTAGTAATAAAAAAACTTAATGTTATTTTTTCTGTTTAAATTAAACAATCTTTTGATTAATATTATTAGCTCATAAATATTTTAATTTATCATGTAAAACTATATTACAATAAAATATTTTATTATTTGTTATAATATAAAATGGATTTAAATAATAAAATTAGTATTCATTTCTGTAATTTTTTTATTTACCAGTTGTTTTTTTTTTTTTTGTCTCTGTAATGGGCACCATAAAGAATAATTTATTCATTCGACCGTGACCTGCCCTTTATCCAGATGTGGACGTCGTCCGGCTGGTGATGAAACGATGTGACACGGTCCCAATATTACTCAGCTCTCTGTGTAATGTTAACATCGGATCAGTAGAGAATATGGATTGCCGACTTGAAGTTAGATAGACACAAGCCATGGCTTATCCCAAACCATCTGTCAAGCTAAGTAACTTGTACACTAAAATAAGCTAAGCGACTCATCATACATACCCCCAGTTTTTTTTTAATATGTGGAAACCAAGTGTGTTCGGATCAAAACTACTCAGGGGGATAATATTTAAATATACAGTGCACTTGCACATGGCGTATGGATGCACCGACTTGAATTTTTTTCGCCGGTTTTTAACTTTGTCCTTGAATTTCAAGTTTAGATTACAGAGTGCATTACCAAATCGTGTCGGATGCCCACGTCATTACGTTTAGGTACACGTACACTACACTATGTTACCGGTTTTCTGCTCGTTAATAATTTATAAGTTTAGGGAATTTTTTCTTGGTGCCAAAAATTATATTAGTACTTCACTTCTTCCTTCCATTATATACTTTTGATTTCTAATGACACATGTATATAAAGCTTTACAGTGATTTTTTTACTGTAGTCGATTTTTATGCGATTAATGACTATGTACGTTTTTTTAGTATAAGGTTACAACGAGCAACCAGAGACTTTCGGTGACTACCAACGGCCATCGCCACCCACATAGTTGTTATACAATGTGTTGCCCTCCTCTTTTACCTACCAATGGGCCACCAACTACAAACCCCACGAAGTGCTGTCACATTACGGTGGATCAAGTGACGCCTCTCCGATTGTGCTTAGTTCGGCTGCAATGCGGTATGGCACAGCTATGTTTTTATAATATATCTATGGACTTATCACACCACGTTAGTCTAGCCCTGTGGTAAGTACCGTAAGGACTTGTGTTACAGGTACTAGACAACGGAAACATATTTAAGATTTTTATCATAGATTTATACATATATAAACATCAATGACCTAGGCGCGATTCGAATCTGCGACCTCTGGCGTAACACGCGGAATAACCGCCACGTTACAACTGAGCCAGCCAATCGTCGAAATTTTTATGTTGTTCATCATTAAATGGCACAGCTCGTTTTTAGGTCTCCTTGTAAAATATACAGTGAAACAGTTAATTCTTGACCGCCGACACTATCTATCAAGACGAAGATGTTCCTGTTTCGCTATGAAGCCTTATCTCTACGAGGCCATTTTGAATACTGAATGTATGTATGCGTTACTGCAGTACCTCTGCTCAGTAGATTAAGTTCTTGCATTTTGTTTTTTTATTTACCATAATAATCGTTTGAGGCTTTTGCGTTTGTAGTTACGTTATGGATTTTAGCACGATAAAAGAATTGCATAATGAAAGGCAACACTAAATACTTTTGTTCGCCGTTTCGGACGGGTTACACCAGCCACGAGACGACACTTTATTTTATCCTTATCATATTACTACCTACTATTTAATTTATTTATATCTTCCGTGTTTCAGAAAATTACAAGTTGTATTTGTTAATTCATCTATTTATCAATCAACTTGTGTCTAAAACATTTCTATGGCGATCATCAAGTTCGTTACTCATCTGGTTGGTGATGTGCACAGGTCTAAGTAATTCCTAGGTCTAAAGCATTATGCATGCAAAGTAGACAGAGGAGTTCGTTTCCTTGGATCGCCATATTTAAATTATAGAAAATACCAGCCGACCCGTGCCCACTTTCTCGGGCTCTAATTCTAAAATATATTTACACACACACACTCAGCTAGTAATAAAATAAAGCCAACTGGCACAGGAAACGAAAGAAATACTGTTCAGGTCAAGTAAAAGAAATTCAATAATCAGTGTTTCCAAGTGTAATCGGGGTTCAACCAAGTTTTGAAATTTTACTTCTTAACAATATTAGTATACCCGTAGGTGCACTTCTATACAATATTAGTATACCCGTAGGTGCACTTCTATACAAGGAATTACCTACATGTTACCTAAAGATAATATGTATTTTTGTTAAGAAATGCGTTTAAGCTTGCAAGCCCTAAAAAAAGTTTACGACCAAAAAACTTAATGTTACCCAAAACAAAAAGTGTTGAATGGGAAAGCGTTTGTTTCGTGTATCGCGTGTGCGGTTGCTTATTTATAAAATGCCAACACAATGAAATCTAATGGACCATTACAGTCCCCAAGTGCAATATCATTTGTATTAGGATAGGTCAAGACTACTAACGTAGCTGAGTAGATATAAGTGATGGTTATAAACAGCGGAGCATCGCGCACTCGGAGCAATGCACTTTTTCGTGAGTAATCTAAAGGTTTGAGTGTGCTTGGTAACGAGTTCTGTATGCATGACATTTTTATCAATGAGCGGTCAAATATTATAAACCCTATTTCATACGTCATAAGGTTCAACTAAAATCAATTAAATACAATTAGGTACGACCGTTTCTCGTCAAGCAGAAAACTCCAAAAAATACTTAGCAATATTATTCAAATACACACTTTAGAGTGTTAGCATTTGATGTTATTTTACAATGATCATTACCACAAATAAGTATTTATGTAAAATAAACTTTTATGCAAGGTAATATGATAGAAATTTGAATTGGCGTCTGATTTAATAGATACGTACATGATAAAATGCATGCACGTCGGAGGTACAAGCAAATGGTTGTAGCTAAGGTCAAGATGCAGCGTGGTCCCAATGTTAAAAGTTGAAGTAAAGCGCACGCTTTTTGGGAAGTAACACTTCATATGTAACTCTAGGGACCTCCCTACTCTTGTCGGCCCGAATCGGCTGCAATGCATCATGGGTTGCTTTTTCTTTGCCCTCTCATTATTTCACTCTCCCCTTTCTGGGGCCTGACACCACAAATATAAAAGTTGTCATCGGCCTCGTCAGTCATGATTATCTCGATGCAGCTATGTCGCTACCTATCCTTCCTCTTCGCGTGCCATGTATGCGCAAATGTCTTCAATTGCCTAAAGCTCTGTTCCGTTGCGACCAAATCCTGATGATAGACTGGGCCCGCTGTATTCAGTTCGATGCCGTCCAACAAGATGTTTCGCTCGTTTTTGTACAAGTCACATTCCCACAGTAGATGGTCTCTGGTTTCAGCTTCATGACCGCAAGGACACATCCTGTGCAGAACACCTCTAAAGCACCCGTGCCCTGTTAGTACCTGTGAAATAACGTACTCAGGTTCTACCCATTGATATGCCAGACGCGTTGTAACTTCTGGAAAGAAGCAGTACAGCTCCCTCCCATCGGCACACGCGGCCCAGCGTGACCGCCAAGTGGAGATGACGTTGTCCGCGATAGCGCTTTTTGCCCTTGAGCCCCACACACTCCTGCACGTGTCCCGCTCGAAGAACCTCCAGATCGGCAGGCAGAACGCCGGCCAATACTGGAAGCGCCGCACTGCTGCATGACCTGTAGGCCTTCGTCAATAAAATTAGAGCTGGTCTTTGGGTGCGTAATAATGAACTACGTACAACATACAAGTGAGAGCGTCGACACCAAAGTCGGCAGGCAAATGAACAGTCTAATCTTTTTTAGGACTAGCGATGCCTATAAATATCCACATAATTTGTATAAGCAAATGTATTGTTTCCTTGCCTCCTCCCCTTCCCACCTTTACCGGCTACTCACAAACCGCGAAGGCATAGCTGTCACTTCATGCTGTATCATGTTAGCGAGAAGCAATCTGGCTGCGATGGCCTCGGTGACTCCTATGACGTTCAATGTGTTAACGTTGAACGTCATAGGAGTCACCGGGGACAGAAAAACCCAGAAATTATTTTTGCTTCAGTGTTCAGAGGGTTTAACTAAACTATTTAAAGCATCTATCATCCTTAAATTTCTTCGGAATATGAGAGAAAGCTATTTGAATATGAGAGAAAGCTATTTGAATCAAGATTTTTTTGATCAATTTGAAAACATATTTACGTTATATTTTTGTGAATTATTCGTAACAAGAAAATAGATCAACATGATGCAATAGATGCTTTGTTACCGCCCACGCTGCGCAGGAGCACACACACACACACACACAGTTCTGTACCAAAAATATTATTGTAAAATTAGGTCAACCCAACAGTTGCAAAACTTGTATTTTTTACTAGCACAAGTACACAAGTTGTAAATATAAGATGTTGACAAAAGAAATTATATTTTATGACACGCAGTCGAGGTGGAGCCTGCGCTTGGACATGGGTGCCGAGGAGTGGTGTAACCGCAGTAAGCCCACGGGCCCGAGGGGCTCCCGACCGTGCATGTGAAACATAACACTTACCGGTTAAGCTCTTATTATTGTATCTGTCACCCATCCGATGAATTTGCCAGATTTACCGGATCAATATATGTTAATTACGCGAAGAATCCCACCTCCTTTTCAAAGAATTGGGTGAATTGGGGATCGAATATTTTGTAAAGTTGAAGTGGTACATATTATAGATCAGATTCCCGAAAAGCAGTCTACCTACATATGGCTGTTTTTTTTCTCATAATATACTGAACTGATTTTGATGTTGTTTTCACCCATCATTAGAGAGATTCCTGAGGAAGGTTTTAGTGTACAATTTGTGAACCATACGAGCCCTACTTATTCGCGTGCGAAGCCGAGGCGGACCACAAGTTTTAACGTAATATGCATAAGATTATACTATTTTAATGAAATTAGACGATACGCACACAAATTCACAATGCTAAACTCGTGTAATACACGTGACAATGTTATTTAGCTTTTTTTTATATAGCATAATGGCCAAACGAGCAATCGTAACCTTTTGATAACTACCGATGCCTATGGACATTCGCATAATTGTTACGCAGATGCGTTGCCCTTCTGTCTCCCCCCCCCCCCTGCAATGGGCCACCGGCTACTCACAAACGGCGCGAAACACGACAGCGATGCTGTCACTATACGCCGGTATCGAGTGAGCGAGAGGTACTTCCCCGGTCGTGCCGGCCCAATTCCGTGGCACAGGAGGGTGTAGTATCAATTTCTTCACAATATAGATTTTTCGTTTATAGTACATTAGCAGAGATCCACTAATAAGAGGCAGTTCCATGCTGCATTGCAGCGTTTACACGTCGAAATATGTAATAACATCTAAGTAAGTAATTATATAAAATTTTACTTGGCCGGTACGACCGTGGAGGTACATTTCGTTCACATGATGTCGTGCGGTAGGATGAAAAGAGGACAACGCAACTGCGTGACAATTGTGCGTTTGCCTCTGGGCACCGATAGTCGTCAAAGTGAGAATGAATGAATGAATGAAATATTCTTTATTATGCAACAATAGGTAGGTGTTGGTGACAACAAACAAGACAATAGGTAGGTACAAAGCACACAAAGGCGGCCTTATTACTTTATTTTAATTTCTTCCAGGCGACTTTTGTGATAGGAAAAAAAAGTGTGCCTTCATATACCGGAAGAACATGTATCATATACTTCGGTTGTGTAGTTTTAAACATACAAACATACTCGGGGCAAACAACAAGAAACAAATCTCTACAGAAATTGAGAGTTGAGATGTGTGTGACCAATTTACACAAACGCTCGTCTCTTGTTTGATTAACATTCAGTATGAGGCAAATGTTTATAAATAAAGACGAAAAAGCGGGAAGTTGTATTTTGTTTGTCAAAATAGACGCGCACTATTCGGAAGATTCCACGAATACTTTACATTAGGAAAAAACATTTTGCTCATCTCTTAAACTATATGTGTAATTTTTATAGAATTTTTTAACAACAGCTTTTAACATCTCCTACCTCCCCCTCCCCCCTAATGGAGCACAGTACTCACAAACCGTGCACGCACGAATCGCGTCAGTATAGCACTTTTACGTTATTCTTTGTTTATTTCAATAATGTAACGTTATAAATAAATCCTTACTATTCCTTTATCAGAGGTACTTTCGGAGTGATATATTCCATTTTCGTTATCTGTCTGCACGTGTGGACCTAACATAGAACGTATTGAGCGGAATATTGCTTTGTCCATGGACAGAAAAAAAAATATAATGAAGATTTATTTATGCTCAATGTCATCTAACAATAAATGAATGGCGATGATCGAATACAAAATTCGTTAAAATACGCAACTTTTTGTGTAAACTAGACCCAACTTTTGAATGAAAAATCTGATTTGATTAAATTAGCTTTTATGAAAACAGCATCATTGGTAAAAACTTTACCTGCATTGATTGCTAATTATTCTGAATAGTGCGACTATTTATGTTTCTGACTTAAAGGAAAATTGAGGTTCCTGTAATAATCTTTGTCTATAAGAGACAACTATAAATCGTTTCACGCTTTATTTTAATATTAAACCTTTTGGCGTATAATAATAGTAAGACGTAAAGCATTTCGTGCGATTTTTGACTAGCCGGTGGCCCCTTGGGGGAGCTGGTAAGAAGGGCAACGCATTGACATCGTAATTATGCTGATGTTCGTGGGCGTAAGTAGTCGTTGAAGGGCCCTCCCCCTATACAATAAAAAATTGTTTAGAAATCATCAAACACAAAGTAAACTTACCCATTAGTGGCTGAACTGTATTAAAAGCTTTTATTTAACCTGTGCAAGGTATGTATGTGTGTATGTATGTATGTATGTATGTATGTATGTATGTAAGTACGTTCGGGTGGAATCTTTGTACATCATTCTGAAGTGGATATCTTCAATCGATAGAGCTGAAATTTTAGTCTGAAACATGTTTATTTATTTCTTACAGTAAATTTATATCCAAAAGGATGTTAGTTTAGTTTTTTCCAACTGTGTCAGGAAATACCTACGCTATCTGTCGTATGTTGTAATGACGCTATTCTATTGAAACATGAATGTAACGTGTGTACACGAAGTCAAGAAATAGACACTGAACTGAATGCTGATCTTATGATAAGAATATATAAATATAGATGAAACATGTACAATGTATACCCACTCCTGCCACTTCTTGCTTCCACATTAGGGTTATTGCCCATATAACTTCGCACGAGATCAATGCCAACTTAGCACACAATCTAGCTTAAAAACCGGCCAAGAGCGGATCGAACTCGCCTATGAAGTGTTCTGTAGCGGCATACCAAAAAGAATATATCTTTTAGTACTAAATCAGTTTTGTTTTAGTACTAAAAGATATATTTTTTTTTATTAGAAATTTTATTAGAATTGAACAAAAACTTCAAAAAAATTTTCGTTGGAAGTTTTTGTTCAATTCTATAATGCTAGTTAAACTAGATCTTACTAAGACAAGAACAGTCTTGTTCGTAGAACAAATCTTTTGTCCTATGCAAGGTCAATGCTAAGCCCACTCTTGATTCGTTGATTTGAGTCGATGTAGGAAATTTTTTTCTAACAGTCTTCCAACTGATTTGATTGACCATTTGGTAACTACGGATACCCATTAGTATCCACACATGCAGATGCGTTGAGCTCCTAGGATAGGGTCATGTCGCCAATGCGCCACCGGTTAATCATAAAACCCACGAAACGCGAAAGCATAGCTGTCACTCCATCATGAGAGCGAGATGTACCTCACGGGTCATGCCAAATCAGCTGAAATGCAGCATCGCTGGCACCTCTTGCAAAAATATATTCAGTTTTTCTAGGCATAATCGAAGTCCGAAGTGTACTACAATTTACGGGCGAATTTTCTAGACTGCGTCCTACAGTCGGACCATTCAGTGCAATAGCTAAGTTTACACGCAATAAGCAAACTTAGAATTCCTTATGACGTTACCGATCCCAATCACAATCAAACGTTTCAGAATCGTATTAGAATAATAATGCTTTTAGGCCGTTGTCGGTTTAAATAAAATCTATGGTAACTTATACGATTAAAATCATATTTTAAATGAATGTATGAGAAATGCAAATTAAAGTACTATTCAATCTATTTTCAATTTAAAAAATATAAAATTCAATATATAGACAGGATCTTTTGCATCGAAAGAATATTTTCTAGCAAAACTTATTTACGCACTCTTGACTTGGGGACTAAACTGGTATGACGAGAACGTTATCGAAACGAGGCCAACGGAAGTTGAGAGCAAGATGTAAGTTCTATTGGTTCAAGAGAAAAAGGTGCGAGCTCACATTTTCTTTTTTCGTCCCCTCGTAGCCAGCGCATGAAAAAGTTAAGTTAGTTTTCACTTCAGTCGGGTAGTCTAAAGCATTTTTATATTTTTTTATGTCATTAATTCTGGCTGACGTCCATATCTATCCACACAATCAGATAATATACGGATACCATTTCATTCATCCTACATTGGGCAATTAGGTATCTCATAAGCGGCACGAAGCAAGCCAACATAGTCATCACATTACGCCTATAGTACTAACTTCCGGGGTCGTGCCGGTCCAAATCATCATTAAATAGCAACCTCTTAGGGATAGGTTAGGTTAGGTGGCGTATTCAAGCGCCTTCACTGACCCTGGGTGAGGTCCGGTGGTGTGTGGGGCTCGCGGCACATTATATTGCCGAATACCCACAAAAACCACCGCGAGTGCCATCAGTGCCGCCTTTAGTGTGGTGCCCCGGAGCACAAATCATGATCGCACCTCGACGGCTAGTCAGCGCCCCAAGGGACCGACTTCCAATCCACAGATGGGGCTGTCCCGCACTAAAGGACGATCCCACTTACTTTGGGACAGTGCAATGGGGTGAGCTTGTCATCCTCGCCCCTTGCCCCGTGCCGCCTCATTTTTCTCTTTTGTTCGCTCTTCTTATAAGATTGGAAGAAAAATCATCCACCTCCTCGGCTCGATAGGCTTCGCTCAAAGTGTCTCGGATCACACCAGGCTACAGAGCCCCACCGCCATGACAGGCTCGAACCATGGTGGGGTAGGTTAGCTACCCAACCTAACCTAACCCTAAGAGGCCATTTCTGCCATTCAAATGAATTAGGGAGGTACTGCGCGCTCACTACAGCGCAAAGTCACATGTCGTCATGTTTCGCGCAGTTCGTGAGTTTGGGCCACCCCTTCGGGGTGGTGGGGTGGCAAGGGAAGAACATTCACATCTACATTACCTCCATACGGATGTACGGGCGCTTCGGTTATTCATTTGTCCTATACTAAAATGAAAATATCTTACTTAGAAATTATTATAACAGCATCTTCACGCCAGTTCCCTTAAAGAGTGGGCTACTTACCTGCCTTGCCTCCTCAACATTGAAAAATTTGAAATGATTAATTCATAATACATTACACCTTTTGCTTTATTTATAAAATATCACAAAAATCACAATCCGATCTGATTAAATAAGTAGAAAATATATTTGAAACTTTTAGTTGATAAGTATAGTTTTCGAGCGTGGAGAACATTTAATAATTTTGAATAACCAATACGAGTTCATTACCTGTATGAATCCTAAAAAAATTTTATACTATCAATTATTTAAATAATATATTAAATAAACTGTAATTATAACAAATGCGATAACAATATTACGGATTCCTGAATCCGTAACAAAAATTTATTTATTACTCTATTTCATCAGTAATATACAAAAGGTCATAAGAATTGTACAAAAGTTTTGGAAAAAGTCTGCCAAATAACTACTAGCTGTCGGTCGGGTCTTAATCTTCTTTTAATGGTCTCTAATCTTTCAGAACAGCACACTTTCGAATAACATACAGTAGTCAAGCATCGAAGTCGCGCGCCGATAGAACATATAAATACTTACAGCAGGCGCTCCTGGCGATATTGTCCGAAACCGCGGTGAAAAGAGCACGCGTATCGGGAAATTGGAAATAAATAAAATCATGAACAACGCTGAATTATACCAACTGGGCAACAGCCTGCAGACGAGGGACGCGTTATTGTGTCTTGAAGAATATTCGAAAAAAATCAGTTGGCGAAATGATAGAGACGTTGTAATTGACATAGGGTGCGGAGATGGTAGTGTGACGGCGAAAATATTGAAAAAAAAATTACCCGGCGACTGTCACAAACTAATTGGCTGCGATAAAAGTGACAATATGATTATGTTTGCAAACAAGAACTATGGGAGAGACAGCACATCCTTCATGATCTTGGACATCGAGAACGATTTGCCCAAAGTTCTAAAAGAAAATTTCGATCATGCTTTTTCATTTTATGCGCTACATTGGATACAACACCAGAAGTAAGTTGATACAAATATATTTAAATGTAAGAGAGGTTAAATATTTTACTAATAAATTAAAAGAAATTCCTTGTCGATGTTTTTATCATAAATCAATATTAATTAAGGATAAGTTTAATTTAAACATAATGTCATAGTACAGTTTTACACCCCCTTAAAGAAAGCGGGGTTAAAAATTAATTTAAGCAGCATATATTTCATGTGTACTAAACTCACTCATATTTTAACGAATTATTATGCAATTTAAGTTTATTGTGTATTTAAATATTAGTAAATATAACAAAGTTTAAAAATATTTTTTTAGGGTTCCGTACATTAAAGGGGAAAACGGAACCATTATAGGATCGCCTTGTTGTCCGCCTGTACGTCTGTCGAAATCATTTTCTTGGAAATTCGTGCAGGATCAAGCTGAAGATTAACGTCAATTACTAAGATGTGGAACATCTTAAAATCCTGTAAAATCATACTTCTAAGTCAATGCAATTAAAAGATGTAGCCGTTTATGTGCAATTTTTCTGGGGTATTTGAATCATAAAATTTTGAAAGAAGCAAGAATTTACAATGTGTTTTTATGTAAATACAAAATTTTTGAAGTTATAAATATATCACTGAAAAAAAACCCATTACAAACTCATGTGTACAGTTTATTTCATACATTTATCTATGAAATGAACTTACACATAAAAGTTTGCACACATAAGTGTACAACTACAAGTACCTTATAAGTTTTAATGTTTATGAGATCCCACAGAAACTATGTACATCACTTTATCTTTTGATCGGATTTGATTTTCAGGATTTTAAGACGTTGCAGACTTTAGCATTCGACGTAAATTGATCCTTCAACGCGTTTCTGATCAAAATGTCTTGACAGATGTACAGACTGAGAGACGGACGTACGAACTTATATAAAGATATAAAGCTCGCAACCAAGGGCTAAGCACAGAACCCGCGATGTGCGAGTTGTCTCTCAATTGGCCGGTTTTTTTTCATCACTCCCCGCCAGTCTCAATACAAAGTTACATACGTCTAAACCAGTATTCGAAACACTTTTCCCATTCCGTCGCAGACACCTCCTGTGCAGCCAGATCTTCCGGCGATGAGAAATCTATCCTTTTGAGCAGATTTTTTTTATTTTCGGGAATAAAATGAAGTCACACGGAATTGGTACCAAGAAGCCAGTCAATTTGAAGAAGTGCTTCTAGATCGCTTCACTTTCCAAATATCTAATCACATTGGTTAAAATGTTATACTGGGTAACTAAACAGTTTCTGAACAGTTGACTATCGCTTCGTTTCTGGATCGTATTGATATATAATATATTTAGGACTCATCACCATGTTGTTAGCATGCCGTATCCAGCTTGCATCAAATTTATCTATCATGTCATGGCAAACGTTCCCGAGCCTGATTCTGTTGCTCGGTTAGGTTGTGCAGCACCCAGTGTGAAACTATCCTTTCAGGCGAATATGTTCTTGTAAAATCTCATGATACGTAATTCGTTTATTGTCTTGTATTAAATTTACACTGTTAGAGCGTCTTCTTCCGTAACAGACCTTAAAGAGCGGGTGACCACTTCTTTCTTTATCCCGCAAAGTTGACCACACTTGAAATCGTTATACCAATCGACGGACCGTCATTCATTAATGCCATTTGAATTCCATCGTAAAATTCGACCCATTTCGTGTCATAAAAGGCCATAGGGCGAAAATGTTCCTGGCGTAAACTATATTTTAGTAAGACACTGCAATTATAAATAGATAAAATTTTTGGATTGTACGGAAATGTTAAAATTGGAACGTGCTTTTCTTTACTTATAAGCAAGTGTAATTTCCAAATAAATTTTTTCCAGCCAGTGTCTCATACATGAAACCAATAAGAAAATAGTATGTAGTTCACGATAAACTAGTTACCAGTTTATAATCGTGCAATAAATAATTGATAATAGAAATTCTCATTTGTAGATAAGCTCCTAGGACTACGTCAAAGAGTTACAGTCTCGCCACTATCGCACTAACGTCATACTCGTACGTAACTTTTAATGGCGCACTGTATTACTGTTTGAAACATTGAATTACCTTTTAGATATTTTTTTTTAAAAAGGTGCCGTTGGTGCTGAATGGGGCTATATTCTAGCCGTGGACGACAAACATTTTAACGGCATGGACCTTGCCCCCGACGTCATAATCTGGGGAGGAGGTAAATCTCCGTCCCTCTGGCCATGTTAATAATAATTAAATTATTAACATGGCCAGAGGGATGCGTCTCTCCCATCTGCGGGAGACTTTCGACCCCAAGTCTACTCATAACAATCTAATGAAGCCGCCGAACCGTCTGATGTCTGAGGAATATAGCTCATCATATATATGCATATATATATATATATATTTATTCATTCTTAAAAGGAGCTGAAATTAACAGACAGAAGAAACATATAAACTTAGTTAAGTCATCATCGTTTATCGATCCACTACTGGTCAAGGCGACCGATTTCCTTCTAGTACCCTACGTTCCTATCTGGCGGTCCTATTTGGCGAATATTCCTCGGCCTAAGCTCGGCCGCTTTACAACTTTGCCGGCCCTTTTTTACTAACGGGATATCTTTAGAAAGATACCGTTGGGTTCTGTGGGAACAGTAACAAGAGTAAGATGAAAGGAAGTTAGTTTTTACTAACACCCCTGCGTTTAACTTTACTGGCATCATGTAGGGACAACAGGCACTAGAACAACATCCGCTGTCCTAGTGTCTTGCTGGAACGTCTACTAAATTTTCATCTAATTTTATTACCCTCTTTAGTTTAATTCATATAAGTTTCACATTTTGTTTCAGGGCAGCGTTCACCAATATATACGACCTTCTAGCAGAGGGGGGTGACTGTCTCCTCATGTTCCTCGGCCATACTCCGATCTACGACGTCTTCCGCGCTCTGTCACAGACGAAGAAGTGGAGCCACTACCTGAGGAGCATTAATCGTTTCATCTCACCCTATCACGACAGCAAGGTAAACAACTTCGCTCCAAGCAAACGACACTGTTGGAAATTACTGTTTTAATATTGTAATCCGTGAAGGTCGCTATCATGCTATAGTATCAACTAGCTACGCGATACTTAACTCAAGTACCAATTAAATGTTTCGTCATGCATCAATGCAGCATGCATTGCAGCCGATGTCGGCAGACCCAATGGTCTGCATGACGTACGAGGCACCTCTCATTAACTGATACCGTCGTAAAGTGACAGCATTATTGTTACGTTTCGTGCAGTTTGTGAGTAGTCGGCGGCTCATTAAAGGGAGGAATGGAGGGCAATGCTTCTGCGTGACAATTATATGGATACCTATGAGCTCTGGTAGTCGTCTAAAGGGAAAAGGGAAAAGGGACGTTTTCAAACCTTATCTATATGTATAGGTTTCTATATTCCCTATTGTGCTACAGCTAGAAAAGCTCGATCGGTTTTAACGTTTAAGGTTTCATTAGATTAATTTTGTCGACGTTGGTCTCTCTGGGTACATCCAAATTTATTTCAAGCAATCGGATTGAATATATTTTAATTTTATTTTATTATCTTTTTTTTTACTATCAAGCTTGTTATGGCTTGGTGAAAATGTCAAGATATAATATCCGACTGTGTATGAATGTGAATATATCATAAAGAAATTGTAAGAGTGGGTTCATTGAAATAATAGAGAATCTACAATTATTTTGTATACCAATCGCTACTGGAGCAGTTGCTATGTTTTAAAGAAAGGCGCGACCTGTAAATAACATTCTTAACACAACACACACAATCAAATAATTTAGTCAATTCTGGTATACTAGCATCATCCCTCGGTTTCGCCCGCGTAACTCCGGTCCTATGAGTCGTAGTGTATGGTCATGGTATCTAGCCTATGGCCTTCCTCGTTAGATGGACTATTCAACACAAAAAGAATCATTCAATGCGGGTCAGTAGTTCCTGAGGTTTACGCGTTCAAACAAACAAATAAATTCTTCACCTTTATATTATTATTAGTATAGAGATAGTACCTCGGAGAGCACGTCAAGACGTCATTCCTGCTCCTAAATTCTCTCCGGTGTGGGAATGCCGTCACATCGAAGTAGGAGAACGAGGGAAGAAGGAGTTAAGTTACACGTACACACTTGTGCACAGCAATATGTCCCGCGCAGCAGGCTTGTCTCTGCAGAGATGGCTGATAGATTATTATTACAAAATGAGTAGTAATGAAACGTTGAAATTTTACGTTACAGGACCCTGTGAAAGATATCAAGAAGATGATGAGTGATATCGGATTCAAGGAAGCTGAGGTGAAATGTACCGACAGATCATTTCTATTCGAAGGCACCGAATCTATTAAAAGTAAGTATTTTACACACAGCGTCAAAATGACAATGAAATAGGCAGCGGGCCGCTCGCATGATACCAGCGTAAAGTGACAACTATGCTGTCGCATTTGTGAGTGGCCGGTGGCCCATAGGAAGAAGTAAAAGGGGGTAACGCAACTGCGTGAAAATTATTCCTATATAAGGGGGGGTAGTCGCCCAGAGACTGCGACTGCTAGTATACTCCCCTTTATGCTATAAAAAATCCACCAATTGAACCATTTTTCATCTATTCACAAGGTACCGAATCCGTAAAATATAAAGGTATCAGGGAATCGATAACAAAGCTAGTAGAAATGTTAGTGAGTGTGTAGTAGCAACACACTCACTAACATTTTTACTAGTTAGTGAGCCCAAACATACCTTAGTGTCTTAAAGATATTTTTAATAGGTGAATCCAACCAAAGTGCAAAAATAAACACCTAAATTGTGATATTGTTGTTTGCTCATAATTAAACCAATTCCATGTAGGATATATATATATATATATATATATATATATATATATATTTTTTTTAGTGACAACATTTTAACACCATTGTTAAAACTCGCAATGCAATTACAAAATATGTAACAAACGCGAAACTCTGAAACGACTAGTGAGAACATTGAATAGACACGTGATTGCATTATTATTTGCAGAAGCAGTTGCAGCTGTGAACCCATTCAAAATACCGAAAGAAAGCGTTGAAGACTTCTTAGAAGATTACATACAGCTGGTCAAGGAGAAGTACGTCACGGAGTCAGTTCGTGGTAATTCAACAGACTCTATTACTGTGAAAACAGTGTATAAGTTGATAGTAGTTTATGGTAAAAAATAACGTAGGATATTTTAACTTTTTATGATAAGTAGGTTCTAGCCTAATATGTTTTTCTATGTACTTGAATATATTAAAGACATTAACTATTATGATCGGTACCACAATTGATTCTTAATTTAACACTACGTATAATATTTATAAAGTAGTATGATCGTTCTGTTCCTAGAAATGTAGATATACGGAGATGAACTTAATTAAATGTGCACGACAAAAGATTATGATTAGTGATGCATTTCAATAAAATTTTACTATCAATAAATTTATTACACATTTGGCCATTATCTATGTAGCATAAATGATAATTTTAAGAATTTTAAAGAAATATCAGGGTTTAACTATAGGCAGAAGAAAAATTCTAACGTATTTTAATTCTAGTTTAGAGAATGTTTTAGATATATACCTATGCATTGGAAATAGAGCTTAAAAGATATATACCTCATTAAATTATAAGCAAGGAACAATTCTAATGATGTCGCGCGTCGGGAATATATGGCTGATAGCATTAACACCATAGTTGTTACCCTGATTAATATTCTGTAAATACACTTCATTCTCATACGCAACGCCGGTTTAATGGTGACGCTCCAAGATTGGTCTTATACCAGTAATAAACTAAAAGGGACAACATTTACAGGAAAGTTTCGATTTTAGAGATCCATCCATGTATTGGTCTTAATTTCAGCGATAAAAACTTTTGTCGCTCCACAATAAGTAGCACTACCAATAACATACTCATTGTGACGTTTTCTGCCAGATATTTTAATATCATTAGCATATCGTTATAGGCACTGAAATATGTCTATTTGTTATACATACCTTTTAATGTGATAAATCGCCATCAGTACATCCTTGGATGAAGCATATCCAATTGAAATGACTAGTGAAACTATTTGTAACAAGGCTGGCGTGGCTGTTATCAATGGATAACAAACCTCGGTCATGGATGTTTATCTATGTATTATATGTATTTCTGTATTAGATATCTTAAATATATTTCCGTTTTCTAGTACCTATAACTCATGTCCTTGCGGTACTTAGCGGAGGGCTAGCTGTGATAGGTACGCAGCTATTATATTATATTTTATACGTGTTAGAAAATATATAATACCACTCCTGGTATGGTGACAACCACATAAGGTTAACAATGCTATAAAAAAGCTCGGAATTATAACAAGAAACAAAATACAAAAATTATAGGAACGGAGGCATGTTGTCAGAAATGACATTTGCATGTGTAGAGAACACCACCTGCATATGGAATTGTCAACATACTGTAAAAGTTGAAATATGTATTCAATTTAATCTCATAATTTAGATGGTTATATACGCTTATTTTATTTTAATGACTTCTGTGTATTTTTCTCTATTCGTGGCGTGGTACAGGACCACCTACACCCACCTGAAATGGACCGTCTTCTTTACCGGTATCAATTAGACATCTCTTTTTTTTATATTTTTCTCGTGTTATGTGTAAGTAATGTGTACACAATCGTAATTAGCGTTAATCTTGAAATTGTTAATGGATAGTACAAAATAGAAGAGGATGGACGTTATTTGTGTTGGTATGAACTTATATATAAGTAGGATAAGTATGAAAGAAGAAAGTACTGTTACAAACAACACACTATACACTATAAGCACAATATTATTTACGAGTTTACCCTTAATTGTAAGCATGAATTCTTAGACATCTATGACACAAAATTTATTTAAGTTATTTTATTATTAAAGTCATTTGTAAGAAATGAATTATTTTTTAATTTAAAGAGCTCCTCGTACCATTATATTGTCGACAAGATACTATGATGACTAAATTCAGTTCGAAACTTTTTAAGATGGGAGACGCTGAGATGTGACGGACTGCATAGCTGCAACCGCGCAGTCTGAATATTCAACAGCATGCAATATACGGTTTCACTTTGTATAGTAGTGTTAACAAAAAATACTCTTGCAATAAAATTACATTATATTACAAAAGTACACAAACTTAAAGGTACTTTCATTATCTCTATATGAAAAAATCTTGGGTCAAACGTCGTATAGTTGATCGATCATAAAGTGCACATAAAATTTATCCTCCTTCCTTTAAGTTATCGATGATTATTTTCCTAACTTACTCAATCTGTACAAATTATTTTTTAAAAGTACCCAAATGCTAATGTACAGGGAGTATACGATCGGTTTTCTCAAATTCTACTGTATTATCCCCATGTATAGAGCGATTCCCAAGGAAGGTTTTAGTGTATTTTTAAGGAAACAATCCGGCGGGTGGAGTTAATATTCAATATTTTAAAATCTCTCTTTATAGCTTTTCGGAACATGCAAGTTTGTAAATAATACATAAAATAATTCCTTTTTTCGAAATTACTCTTGCCTTCATTAATATATTTACCATAGAAAATAAATGGCTTCAAAAGAGAATTCATCATATCTGAATAATTTGTTACACTTGAGTGATAGTGAGTGACTTGAAAAAAACAATAAACCCTTGTCCACCCATGGTTGCTGTAAAGCTTCTGAAACGTCGAGCTACATAAATAATTTAATAAATCGCGATAATATCCGTAAAAGTAGTTTTATTGTAATAAAAACAATAATTTAATGCAGTTATTGCTGTCGTTTTTGCTGTCCCGACACGTTGTTCCATCAAAAATTGAATTTGTTGTCATTGTAACGTGTAAACATTAAGAAGAAGAAGAAGAAGTGAAGAATCCTTTTCACTTAGGGCTATGAAATATAGATATTACCCGATTCCTTTCAAAATCTAGAGCAAAATTCATATCTGAACAAAAATTATATGTATTTCTTGGAACATTGATACTGTTGTATAATGAACTAAACGATGGAGTGTCAGTCGACGTGTCGGTCGGTTTGATACTACTTATGGTCAGTCAGTCGGTCTACTACATTAACCAGTAAGTAACAGTCGGTCTACTCAGCAGTCCCAGAAAAGGACAAATGATAATAAGGATAGGAATAGGGTTTTTTTTATCCGACAAGAGATACAAAAGTAGGATAAAATATTCCTTAAAGATTTAGATATTTTATAATAATCCAAAGGGTTATGATGAGGTCAAACCTGGGTGTTCTAACTTGCAGCCACTTTGGAAATTTCAAAATTGATAAAACAATTTTTATCTACGGTTCTACGTCGTTTTTATAAGGATTTTATTGGTCCAAGAGTTTTTCAGAAGCATTCCATGGAAAGAAAAAACCTCACATTAGACTATTTGACTATATTATATAATAGTACAGGCTAGACATCCTATAGTTACACGTTTAGTGGATTAAAGCGTGCAACGTGGGGTACGTTGCACGCTCCACCATGGTCCGAGCCTTGTCGTGGCGGTGGGGCTTAGTAGCCTGGGGTGAACCTAGACAAAGTCAATTGAAACGAGGGGGATCTCTTTGCACTTCTCTTAGAAGAGGAGGGGATCGAAGAGCAACAGGAGGAGGCACTTTTGCGCACGGGGCAAGGGGCGAGGATGGGGACCTCGCCCCATTACACTATCCCAAAATCAATGGGGTTGTCCTGTAGTACGGGGCAACCCCATCTGTGGAGCTGGAGCCGGCCCGGATTTGTTGTTCCGGGGCACCTCACCAAGGGTGGCACTTATGGCACTCGCGGTAGTTTTTGTGTGTATTCGGCACTATACCCCACACACCACTGGATGCCAGCCAGGGCCAGTGAAGGCGCGTAAACGCGTTTCCCCACGCCAACGAAAAGAAAGAGTACGTTGCACTCGCCCTGTTGCGGAGATATTATCCCGCTTGGTCAGAATGACGGAGGGGTTTATGGTTTTATCACTTATTCAGCATTCTCCAGATAAATTGTAGAATGAGTTAAGTAGAAGAGAAGATCAAGACAGTCGTTAGACGGCTTACTTGTACATAAAGTACGTACATACCTCCTCAACATGAGCATAAGTGAGGAAGTCTAATTAAGATATCTAATATAATCTTCACCTTCCTTTTCCTGGTAGCCGTTAAAAGCTTTCAGCCTCTGACACAGATCAATTTTAGCCCATGATCACTTATATGGACCCTACAAAAAAAATAGTAACTTCAGAGTTCATGTTTTAGCGCAGCAGCTTAAAGGACGGTGTATAATCTGCTTCGGTACCGTCGACCGCCTGAGTCGCGTCGCACTATGCGCATCCACGGACCGGGATCCTGTCTCAAAAGGTTAAGTTAGGACCTATCATAGGACGGGCATAGTCCCTTAATGTCCTTTTTCACAACTTATCAGATTTCACCTCATTTTCCCCAAAGCATGTAAGGACTTCTATGATATTTTAATGGAGAGCCTACTCTAAAGCGACTGGGATTTGGGAACCAGCTTATGTGGCGTAAAAGCTTCCCATCTTTAAAAAACAATTTAATAAATTCATATTTGTTTTCATATTTATTCGAGTGTTCGTTCCGTACTTTTTAAGGCAATAGGCAATAAATGGCTGACCCTAGTTGGGTATTGGTACCATTCACTATAAGTGGAAGACATTTAAATAACAAAAAAAATTGAGAAATTATTAGATTTTTTCTGCAGTATATCACTTGCATCGTATTTCATATTAGTAGCATAAATTCTATTCCCAGAATAATCAGAATAAAAAATCATAATATACAACATCGTTGTTATTATAATACAAAATGGCCTTAAATAACAATTTGATGCTCGAATAAATGTAATAATATGAACACAAATCGAAATTTAATAGCGGTAAATGTTTGATGGTCTATTTAGTATTGGCCCCATTATCTATCTGCCTTTTTTGAACTGATTTATTTGTATAGCATATATACGTTCTGTTCGCGTGCTGTCACTCTGATCGTGAGCTGTTGGGTTCGACTCTCTATAAATCTTTTCAAATTAACTCTTGTTAGTGAATTAAGCGGTAACAAAAAATCTCCCTCAGAAGCTTTCGCTAATTAATAATTCGTATATATAAATTAAATTTTAACAAAAAACCAAACTGACATCAAAAGTACCACCGCACTCAAAAAAAAGTACCTTCACGCCTGTTGTCCCCGAAGACGTAGGCAGAGGTGTGCTAGTACATCCACAACTCGTAAGTCCAGATACTAGAACACCCACTAAAAACCTAAAAATAGACTAATTGAACATCTATCCATCGATATAATTCACTTAAGGCTGAAGTCAATGCCTAGAGAAAGGCTGGTTTATCAAACCGATATTATTGGCATCGACTTCAAGCATAACATGAGGTAGATACGACATTCGAACAACCGAAATTTGTATTGTCTTTGCCAATGAAATTCCTAGCAACTTTTTGTTCTGTGATACCAGCCGCAAAAACGACGGCCTTAAATTGTATGAACCGTGGCGTGATCTTGTACAAGTAGGGAAATATAGGAATTAAAGTATATTAGACACTTTTAACAATTTAAATCCAGGAATCTGTATTTTAGCGTGTGAAGTATTGAATTTTTCTACGTTAAACGTCACCAACATTAGCATCTTCATACATCTTGACGTGTATTTATCAAATCTAATGGCCATCTTAATCTAAAGTTGTCAACATATCGTAAAGTTTGAAATTGATTTTTCGTCTAGCTCGTTTATTTTATTCATCATGCAGTCTGTGTACCTTAATGATGGTATAAGATTTTTAGGTTGGCGAGTAACATTTTCTTTGCTCACATGACAGCTTATTTTAGTGTAAATTTATTTGTAAAAATAATAAAAAGTATATACAGAATGTATGTGTAACTCTGCAACTAAAACCATCAAAGGAACATAAATGACTTTCCATATTAATAGATTTATTTATTTAGTGTATAAATTAGTATCCTGCACATACGTTGCATTTCATAAAGTTCCTCACACTTAACGGGGCAAAATAAAAGGATGAAGCTTTTAAAAACGCAGAAGGCATAAAAAATAGAGCTGACATAATGGGAGGTTTGAGAAAAAAAAATAGAATTGCTTTGTAGAATAAAGATATTTATTGAGAGCATAAATATTTTTACTGCTTAGAAATTGGAACACTCTGGTTAGTATAGACAGTGTACACGACCTTGTTTATAATATATAATTATTAAATTTTCCTACTTCTTTCCGTAAAAATCCGTGAAAATCATTTTGTGTCAGTTCAGAAATAAGCAGATTTCCTTTAGACAATCTAATTGCTAAAAATGGACTACGCCAGTTTTCGATTCCAACGTCCAATCTTGCGAATCGTAAGTGTTTTGCAAGACAGCTAAACAAGACTATCAAATTACATTATTCATGGATGAAAAATGCAAAAGATTGTAAATACGAAACTATACCCAGTCTTTATCTAAGCCATAGTAATTAGCCCGTAAACTATATTTACTTTCAAGAATCGAGTAAACACACTAATTGGATAAAAGCAAAGAAAAGATGTTTATTAACTTCTTTAACATTTATTTGTGCATATAAAGAAATATTAGAAGAATGTGTATAAAGCATTTTGAAGTGTATTTAAATAAACAATAATCATTTTTGTTGATTTTCTTTAGCCTTTTTTGCAATATTTATGTTCGTTAAAATACATAAAATATTTCCTTTCTTTGAAATAACGGTTGCTTTCATAACATATTTACCATAGAAAAAGGATGGTCCTAAAAACGAATTCATAATTTCTGTCAAGTTCGTTACACATGCATAATCACCCTGAAAATAAAACAAAAATTAGTACATGTTTATATTAACTAGTCAGCGGCCAGTGATCTAAATTAAATCCTAATTTAAAAGAATAATTCGACTTCAAATACAGCTTGACTGTAAAACGTGTGTATCACAATACTAAATAACGTAACATCATAATAATTATGTTTGAGAATATCACAGACTGTGTGCTACAAGTTTTAACATTATGTTCATACCTTACATAGTGTGTGTATAGTTTTCCTTTGTTAAAACAATAAAATCTAGTGCATGTTACATAAACACGTGAGCGTTCTGCATTTCTCCTACTCATTACTCATAAATCAAAAGTGTGATAAATTTCATTCTCCTACGTCCGCGCCATTTTCATAATCATAAATAGATTGGAATATGTCTACATATGTTATATATACATACATACATATACATATATATATATATATATATATATATATATACTTATATACATATATGTGTGTGTGTGTGTGTGTGTGTGTGTTTTTATTTGACAATGTTCCATTTGAAACTTCATGAGTAAAAACTATTTTATACGAGTTCCATTATTTATTATATATTATGTAATTTATATACGAGTACGTTCTGTGAAACGCTATTCTGTAACATGTATACGATAATTCTTTTGGCCGTATGTCGACAGTCAAGATCTTTTTGTCAGGAACGCGTGGACCAAGCGAAGAAGAAATTTACCTGAAATACTCAAGTATGCAATGTCCTAGAGTATGTTAGGACAGAAAAACGTCTTGTCTTTTGATTGCATTGACTTATCTCGTATCTTTTGATTATTGACTTATCAATGCAGACATTTATGTGGATATTTTCCATGGGATCGCGTGAAAACTAAAACCTGGGTTGGGTGTGTCCGAAAATGGCTAAATTCTCAATGTATCGCTGAAAGCAGTTATTACAAACTTATGTTATCGCTGATTTCAGACATTTATGACGTATAAAATGAATAAAAGTTTCCCGAGAAATATGTCCTGTTGGATGAACAGACGGACGGACTTTTAAAAAGATACAAAGCTTCCCCTCCCGTGGGTACTGCACCCTGGGTGTGTGAGACCTACACTTAGCTTTTTTGTATATAAAAAAATGTTTATCATTACACTACCACCGTAGAATGAAAGCTATGCTGTCGCATTTCTTACTATTTCTGAATCTCCGGAGCCCCATTAGCCACTACACGTATATAGAGTAATAATTCCCAAATGGGTATGTGTATTGGTTATCATTTTAGACTTTTCTATCCCGAAACCTGGCCACTACCGCCTTGTCCTTTAGAAACATTGTTTTATTATAGATAACTGTGACTATTTCTAGCGTTGGGATGGCAAATGGAATAAGTAAATATCTAGTCGAAATATTTACCTTGCTTACCACACAATTTTTCACATTTAGATTTTTTTCAATGGTACTTGCAAATGCAAAATGTTGACATGGGTCTTTGAGATTATAGGACCACAGGACATTTTTAGTATTTCCGTTCAAAACATAAACTAAGATCCTTATCTGAAAACACATATTTAAAATTGTATAGACATCGCTAACACTGCATTTGACTTTTTATTTCAAAACGTTTTTACATGTTCTACACGATATAAAATTACATGGGCTCTTTTTACGTTCTACCTTAGGATATGAACTGGTTATTTGCGCTGTATTCTACCCTTCGTGCGCACTGGGTACACACCATTATAATACTTCAAACGGGCTTAAAATAATGTTTTTCTCTCTCTCTCACTCTCTTTCATCTTTCTCAACAAATAATAATTGGGACTGACAAAAAGGCGCCAAATTAATAAGTTACTGAAAGAACAAAGCGGACGTAACCAGTTACAAGCTGAAATCACGTATCAAAAAAGATTTATTTATAAACTATTTTTTCATCTTCATGAATCTGAATGAAGTCCATTGACTCTGATTTAGTCATTTCCTAGTTGCCACTGCAAAGTACCCACTAGACGTTTACTTGTAACGCTGGTGAATTTCACAAAATCAATGTAACTGATCTTGACTCTTCAGCGTCTATATTCTGAGACTATTTTATGTGTTTTTTTTAATAGAATTTTTAACAGAACTGTTTTACATACCTCCTCCAGATGTGTCGGGCTGAAAAAAGTTAAATTAACATGACAAATATATTCTTCTCCTTGCTTCACAACTTCTGTCGTAACCATTGATACGTTTTTAGCTTTTGGCCCCTGACAGAGACCAAATTTCTCCCATGTGCAAGAATATGGACCCTAAAAAATAAGGTCTGATGCTGGGTAAGTACTTTAGCGTTGAGTGATGGCTCTAAGTCCTAAAGCAGTTACCATCATCTGATGTTTAAACATTCCACTTCTGCTTACCTCCTATGCAATGAAAATTATAAAACTACATAAGGAACATTTTAGGTAAGACATACTTACGAAATTGTTAGATTTCTTTTCCAGTACATTATATGCGGTAATATTTTGTATTAGAGTCATAAATACCGTGCCAACAATGATGTAAAACATTTTTCACGATTAGGTTTTTAGAAGAGCACCATAAATAACAATTTTTGGCTCAATTAAATATAATCGGAATTCAAATCGAAATATAATTGCAGTTAATGTTAAGTGATCTAGTTAGGGTTGAACATGGTTATGCTCTTGTGATTTTCATTAAAAATGCTTTTCAGATGCAGAACACGAGGTTCTGCGTCCGATTCTAGAGCAAAGACAATCTTGATGTTGTATTGAAGGGAATCTTGAGCATGTATCATAGATTTTTGTTTGGATTGTTGAAATTGCTGCGATAACCAGGACAACAGAATGCGATAACAGAAGAAGATGGGATTGTATTATGTTTCAACAGGCAAGTTAACTGTGGGTTGAAAATGGTAAGAAATCTTGAAGACGTACTTATGACATTGAATAGAAGATGACACGAATATAAGTGCACACTCTACCGTAACACGAGGGAGTGTTAACCACACTACGGTACGGCACATGAAGAAGTGGCCCAACATTTCCTTGTGTCTTTGTTATATTTACATATCTATAAATATGATGTCAATATTAAATTTGGGTATATTAGTATTGACACATACATACGATATAACTTAGTATTGATATGTCATGGACCTCATCATTTGACACACAGAACAGAGAACAAACATATGCCTGTTCTGTGATTTGACTTCAGTCAATGCTAGTTATGGAACAAAATATTATATGGAATAGACATCGGATGAAAATGTTAAAAGTTATACGAAGGTAATGAAACATAAATTTAAAAAAATAAAGACATTGTCAGAAAATGACAGTTTATGTATAAACACAAAAGTCTTGGGAAAAATATTCAAAATGAGCCAAAGAAAGTTTAAGGTAAACATTAGAATATATCGTTAATGTAATATTATGATTTCTTAAGGTTGTGTTATTTCTTAATTGAAAATATTTCAAGTCAACCAAAATGGTCAAAATTCCGTAACAAATACTCAAAACCCGTACGTAGCAACACTGTCGCGTTTCGTATAGTTTTGAGTTCAAGGATTAACTAAAAATACAAGCCAATAAAACTGTATATATTTTTTAAGCGGATGTCACATTAGAACAGGATATTTTTTAAACTATATATCATATACAAGAATCAAATTCGACCTAGTCAAAAAAATATTTTCCCTTGGTTTTGCTAAATCATTGCGAAAAGAATACACCCACTGTAACACTTTTATAGCAAATAAATAATTCATTCATTGCTGATTGATAAATTAATTTCGGTTGAATTCACATCCATAAAATCGATCAATTTTTTTTGCCATTTCCCGTGGACCTTTAATACTCTAAGCGTCTCCCAATAGCGGTACTGAAAGCGAGGTGGTGCTATTGCTTATGCGCATACTCACAAATATAACGACAGTACTATAAAAATTAGAAAAATCATTGGATTGAATTTGGTTTTTATTTTGATTTAAAATAATTCTGTATGGTCGAACTCCTGTGAGTGTCGCAGCACTTACGTCCTAAATTTTGTGTTTAATTTAATGTCGCCGTAGCCAATATCCGCATACTGCGCCATAAATATTAAAAAAAGCCATCTTCCCAGGGCATATTATAGTCCACAATTATTAGCGCAGACACAAGTGCACTCCTTTTCCCGACACTCCGACACGATCGGGGAGAAATCAAGCGCAGAACCGTCGCTTAACGTGTTCCTCGGAGTACGGAAGTGTAATACCGACAACTTTCTGACTTCTGAATGTTATTAGAAATTGAAAAATCTCAATAACACTTTTTGTTTGGTCCGACCTAGGATTCGAAGCCAGGACCTTAAGTCTCTAGACGAACATACCTACCACTAGACAACGAGCCAGCCAACGCTACATATCTCCTACAAATGAAAGTTCGACGTTTTTCAGTCGTATCTCATCGAACACACTGATTATGTGTGGGTGATGATTTAGAAAAAAATTAACAAGCCGTCGCTGTATTATGTCAGTTCAATTGCATTGTTCACAAAGTCATCATAATAATGTTTGTCTTCATTTATGTAATCGATGTATTGTGGACTATAAATAATGATATTATATTCGTGCTGGCCTACCACGTTGACAAAGTGTAAGTAACAACGCTAACAACTGCATTACGGCCTACGAGAAAATGAATCGCCACTTTTGGTTGACTGCTCTATGTTGACGGAAATGTCCAGTGCAGCTTCATCGGATCATATGAGATACGTCGGGTCACGGTCTAGGTGAGGTCATGGTGATAGGGGAACAGACCCCCTCCCTCCTTCCCCGCAGATGGAAACGATGCATCTCGATAATTAGTAAGATTAACTAAAATACTATTATCATCCTGAACTAGGGGACCAGGTCCCCTCACTCTCTAATCGCCGCTAAAGTTGATCTTGCGTGGAGGATGGTAGAGCTCGTTTAGCTATCATGCCTATAGCCACAAGTGAAATGAATGTATGTGTGTTGGTAACCACTTAAGAATTACCAGTTACTATTTTTAAATTGCTCTTCTATTTTATTTTTTGTAACTCGTGGTAGATTACTTCCGGTGGCACCTTGTGAGGGACTACCCCCATTACCCTCAGATGGGGTGATAGGGAGCTGTGTGTTTATATAGTCCCTGAATGTTTATGAGCGTATGTAGTCACCAAAGGTTTCAGTAGCAGGTTACAGCTAGTGTATAATCTTTTAGCATAAGAAAACCTGAATTCTACTTTCGAACTTTTGATGGTACCTAAATTTGATTTCAGAAACAATCTCAAGTGTCGGTTGAACCTAAAGAAGAGATAGAAATTAGTAACGTCGCTCTGGATGTTCTCCATGTCAGGGTACTGGATCTGAGTGTTTCCGAGGAGACAGAGAATAACTTTACTATAAATGCCGGGTTCTTTGGTCAGCTTTTAATATACGATACAATACGTATTGATGGAACACCCATCACGGACAGTAATATCAAAGGCGAGATGTATTATGACCCTTCGGATTACGAAAAAATGGGCAATTTTGCTGACACTCCACTCGTTGGTGAATATATTTCGTTTTTTTTTAGAGCTAACGACAAACGTGAAATCGGAGCCTTTTACAACTACCGAAACATATAGATATCTGCGTAGTTGTCATTCAGGATGGATTGCCACCCATTCCTCCCCTCTAATGAGCTACCGGTTACTCACAAACCGCTTGAAACGTGACAGCCTAGCTGTCAGTTTATGGCTGTATTAGGTGAGCGATGTGTACTCCCCAGCCACGATGGTTCAATCCGACTGCAATGTAGTATGGCCGCATGGCAGATGGACCAATTAAATCATCTCATTTTGGAGCGTAGTACTCGCACACGCTACCTCCTCGAATATATTTTGCAACACGTGCAAAATAGATTCCTGCGAACTGCCACAGGCCGTCCCTGGTACATCCGCCTATTAGAAAGAACTACATACAGATGTTGAGCTCACCATTCACATATCGCGGAGCATTTTAAAGAGTTCTCCAAAAAGACACATCGATCGAACTACCGCTCAGCCTAATCCTCTCGTCGCCAAGGCAGTAGACTATAATCCCAACTGCGCTACAAACGTGGGGCGTGTCCCAGACACGTTCGGATCGTCGGTTTACAGCGGTATGACGTGAGTGACCTCCCAGGTCGATTGCAATGCACGGCACTAGGTCTTACTAAAATGAAATGAAATTGATTTTATTTAAAACTAGCAATCCGACCTGGCTTCGCATTGCATGCATAATAACACCGGAGGATGTATTACGCGACTGACGTTGTTAGCCTAGGGACATGTATTACAGGCACTAGACAACGGAAATGTGTTTCAGATTTTTATTATAGAGATACATATAATACACATATAAACATGACCTTGGTGGGATTCCAACCCGTGACCTCTGGCGTAACACGCGGACTAACCGCCACGTTAACAATAGAACCAGCCAGTCGTCAAAAATCCAAAAATTATAAACTTTAATTTCTTCGTAGTATATATATATATATATATATAATAAATAATATAATATATATATATAATATATATATATATATATATATATATATGTTAAGGATTTAGCAAAACCTTTTAGAAAATGTTATATATCCTATATTCATTAAAGATAATGTTGTAAAAGTAAAAGAGTTTTCAAATAGATTCAGTAGTTTTGCAGTCTATTCGATTTGAATAAAGAAACAAACAATCAAATGTTTCCCCTTTATGTATAAGTATAGATGGAATTATAAATTAATTAAATTCACATTCCTGAAGCTCCAAAACCACATTTTGAACTTCAACAATGAAATAGTAACCAAAATTGCCTTCGGAACTTCAACGAAGAATTTTACAAATAGTGGTTTCGGAGCCCATTCAATGCAAATAAATAAACAAACAATCAAATGTTTCTTTATGATATTAGTAAAGATAGAATTATAAATCCATTCAATTCACATTGTTGAAGTTCTAAAATTACCTTCGGAATTTCAACAACAAAATAATGCCGGTACAACCACTACGTGATCTGAGTAGATTTTTTTTTTCAAAAGTAGAAATACAATACTGTTTAAATCTTCTGAAAAACGTACAGTTCAGGATCAGTATGCGTACGAGCAACTTCAACTAGTTAGTCACTTATCAGTTATCATACGTCATAAGCGCTTTTCCTATGAGGTTAATGTAATTAGATCTCAGTTACAATAAGTATATTATGTAGAACTGACGTTGGTCACGTCAAGTCGACGCTCTGGTACTCCGCGTATGTGCTGACGGAACGGGGAGAGCGCGTCGAGGTGAAAAGGGAATTGGGAGGGGCATCACATTCCAACGAGGTCTATAGCATGTGAACATGCAGTAATTAATGTGGTGATAGCTGATCTTGTTGCAGTAACCATGCAGCCCATAAAACCTTCTACGAGCTCACATACACAAAAAATTAGAGAAAACTCGCACGTTGCTGGTTATGTTTGCAACGTTGATATTATAACAGTGTTTACAGGCAAGTATATTTGTAATTTATTAGAGATGCTCCAAGAGACAGAGATAAGGCACCAGATACCTATAAAAATATAAAATATATCAAGTTGCCCGTGGCCGTGTTATATAGGGGAGATGGGGCTGAGGATGATGATGATGAAAAAAATATGAGTAAAGTTTTGAGATATATCAATCGAGCAATAAAAAAAAAGCGTAAAGTACTAACGCGCCTACGTCGCTTTACGACTTACGCCTACCGATGCCCATAGACATTCGCATTATTGTTGTCATGCGAAGTCGTGAGAAATGGAGGCCACTAATTTCTTCCTCTCCTCCAATGAGCCACTCACAAACCAAACTAAACGCAACGGCATAGCTGGCACTTTAAGGTAGTATCAAGTGAGCGACATGTAGTCTCCTCAGTTGTCCGGTACCTCCGCGGTCCAATTCGGCAGCAATACAGCATGGCACTACCTCTTACTAATATCTGAAAAAAACGATATAGAAATAGCGCGATAAGGCACCTGAATATATACGAACCTACATCCCTTGTGTTTAAAAAAATACTTCCCTTTCGTATGTAATATGGTAGTGTTTTTTCGGACACGAAATTATGCTGGGGAAGCGAAGAGACGCCCAATACAGCTTCATCGGATTGCTATGAGTGCTCGTCCGGCGACGAGACTAGGTTTGGGGCGAGAGAGAGACCGACCCCCCTCTCTCCTGCAGATGGGAGAGATGCATCCCGATATGAGAGTGTTTGTACATCTAACTACTTTAAATAATAATACTATGACCAGATAGACCGAGTCCTCCTCCGCCCCCGTCTCTGACGTCGGGGGCAACTCGCGCGCGGTAGCTGGAATTGACTCGGCGCTGACGTGTAAGTTTGGCTCATCGAGAGGATCATTATTGGGGGATGATATGTAGTAATAACAGTTTTTAATTTCTTCTTTAGATGAGAAACATCATAAATAACAAAATGATTTCAGATACAGACATTTTAGTTGTAGAAAAACGCATGGAACCTGCTGCACCCTCAATTTTACGTGCAAAAAGTTGGAAGAACTTGCCACTGATTAAAATTGAGCTAAAAGTGCAGAGGAACGTACAAAATTGTGAGCATCACGAAACAATAAGGAAAGCTAATTTCATGAAGTTCACTCTTGTTGGGTGTTACAATATGAAAATGCCGTTTGATGAAGCATCCACTTATAAATGCGCCACTAAATTACCGATATGTAATCAGCAGGTAGTTTATACATAATTTGTCACTTATTCATTAGACAAAAAAAAATGTCATCCTTGGGGAATTTCTTATAATTAGAACAAATTACTGAATTAATGCCAAATATTAATATTGCTATACATTCCGAAGGGTTGCCAAGTTGTGATGTTTAACAAAGGTGAAAAAGTTCCCAATAGATTTAACCACACCAACTTTACACCGCAATGGGAAAGTTTAAGAAATGAAGAGGCAATTTTTACAAAAAACGATGAGAATTTTTTATGCCACTTAGAAGATATTGTTAATAAAGAAAATATAAATTTGGATTATTATATTAATGAATTATCCAATACGTGTGAGTATTTTTAGCACACTTTTATTAGTTTGAGGTATCATAGGTTTAGTAACTCTGTTATATGTTGATACGTTTGTCAATAGATACAACCATATGGGCATCTTTTCATCGGACTATTATTATCAAAAGTTCGGAGAATTGGCTGTCAAATTTTTTCGTACAATATAAATGGCCTATAGAAATACAGGTGCTGAGAGAAGAAGGCGGATACAATTTTATGGCTTTCCTTGATCTTATAAGATTAGTTTATCCTGGAGGTGAGCAAAAATATTATACTCTACTTTACTTCACTCAGCACAACTTCCTGGTAACGTGTAGTCAACATGTGTTAGGCATTTACAAATACCTCCGTGGTGCAGAGCAGCCGGGCTGCACCTGACTGCCGTCTCTTTTGACTGTCTAAGTCATTGCAATCCCGTACTGTCTCCGCTTTGATTGGGGAAACTGGAAACACTTCCTACATTCAATTTTCTTCTAATTAAATTTGTTGAGGTTTCCCAGGCAGTTTCTGGCATTCCCTCGGGCTCCCAGTGATCATATCAAAGGGTGACAAGTGGTAGTTGCTGTTGATCCTTGAGACACAGGAGTAGCAATGGTGGGAAAGTGAGGTGGGCCATACCCGAGAAAGAAAATAGCACAACTACCTATATTAGTTAAATATTATATAGAAGCCCAGAAAGGTGAAGAACAACAAAACAAAATTTTGGATTATCCTTAGCTCGCCAAAACTAAGTTACACATACAATACATAAGAATATTACTTCTCGTGTCGATAAGAGTCGTTTTCACGTTGTCCTACAGATGATTAATTGTACGTCAAGTCGTCATCGCCTATAACTCAGGTTTACATAACGTACGCTCTTGTACCTAATCTGGAACACAGCTTGGATCTAATCATTACTCTAACGTACTGAAATATTCTTAGTACTATATTGTATATGTAATGACAGATGACCACGATACTTTTCATTATAATATTTTAAATTATTTAAATGAATAAAAAAGACCAATTAAAGAATCTGTATGATCGCCGCCAAACCTAAAGTAAAGGATTCTAAAATATATTGCGCCAATGTGCATTGGAGGGGAAGAGTAGAAGGAGGATGACACATTTGCACGACAACAAAAACGCGCATGTCTATAGCCGTCAAAAGGCTCCGATTGCTCGTGACAACTAGAAGGACTCAGCTGAACTTAGGTCGGAGGTATGCCACGCATGGAGAGAGGCAACCAGGGCGTTCTGTACCACTCTCGACAGTGACCTGCCTTGCTAAGAAACATGTTTGGGAGCGAGTGAGCCTGCAGAGGGGTGCACAAATTCTCTGACATTGTGATATTGTAGAAAGAGAAAAGAATCATACTCATCACCGGATACACCTTAGGGCTGGTAAACGATATAATGGCTACGCGTGGTGAAGACCGCGCATTTATTATCTGTGTAAACACTTAGGCCGCGCACTTTGAGTCAACTAGAGATTCCGGAGCTACGACATTTTTAAAGACATTTGGGAACATCGATAATAAAAAAATAAAAGAACTACGGAATAGTTGGCCGTAATTTATTTTCCTACTTTTATAAAGTCATTTTTTTTTTTTCAGAGAACACTGTTCGGGTAGTTGTACCGTTACAATGGGTGAATCCAGAATTGATGATGGATAATTGTGGTTGTGAAAATCTATTGGCAACAAACGAAAAAGACATAGGAGTTATGACTAAATCAAGCAAGTAAGCTAGGACATTCTCATTCTATTTCTTGATAATGTAGGCGGTTCTCTCAAGGAGGCAGTTCAAAATATCATGGAGCGTAGTACTAATATTGTACTTATAGTAATAAAATGAAGGAAGTAACATGTAGTAGAAAAGTTTTGATCGTTAAAATCCATTAGTTCATCTTAATTTCAATGATAAAATTTTTTACTCTTTCCACGAAGAGCAATCTTTGAACAGAACAGATCAAATTGAGAATCCTGGAAATATTTTCATTAGTTTGCTGTATACATACTAATGAAAATACACCTAATTAGAATATATATACCTACCTATAACCTACCTGTGGCGATAGGACCACCAGGAATGGGGACCTATAAGTCCCCACATTAAAGAATTGTCAACACAATATTGTTCACCTAGAAATACATTTACTTTAGGTTGCGTTATTTTATTTTTAATGAAATCTATGTGTCTGTCTCTGTTCATGGTAGGTTGCTACCATATCACACTTACAATGGACTACTTTTATTTTAAGTCATAAAGCAATTTTCTGTAGGAATTTACTGTACAATTATTAAAACTGGCCAAATGTTACAATTTTACTGCAATGCAATAATGCAAGTATGGTAGGTACTCTTACTTTTTAAATTCAGTCATGTCAGTCAGGTTTGGCATGTATGCTCTTAGTTTAGACTTGATCAGGACGTTATGTTCAAGAGCAACTACGGAATCGGCCGCAGTGACCCCGAGCACTACAACAGCGGTGGGGACCGGGAGCGATGTTAACAGTGCCTTCGTTCTGGTGGAAGTAAAACTTAGCAGACCTCTCAAGAAGCCGTGCATGCCTCCACCTATTATATCAAAGTATGATTTCAGATTTAGTTTCCATTAGCTGTAAGATTATACAAAAGATTTAAATCAATTCACACTAATTCATATCATATGACTACAGGGGATTTTTATGGTGAAGTGGGATATATGCGCTATCTCCTGCACTGAATGTCCAGTACCTTCACGCCCATTATCCCCAAAGAGGTAGGCAGAGGTATGCTAGTACATCCACAACTCGTAAGTCCAATAGATATTGTAGCACACCCACGATTAGCCAAGATACTGAGTCACAGTTCGGGTTCCGAGAACACCGGTCGACAAGGAGGCGGCGCGGCTGGTCGAGGTGGGCGCAGACCCCGTGATCAGCCACATAGAGAGGTCAGGGCTTCGTGTCAGACTGGAAAAGACCGAAGCCCTTCTTTTCCGCGGGACTGCCCGCAAGGGGCCACTCTGCAGATCGGAGAGGAAAGGGTCAGATTGAGCCCCCACATCATATATCTGGGTCTCATCCTTGACGAAGGGTAGACCTTCGGCCCGCACTTCACTATGGTGGGACAGAAGGTCGTGAAGCGGCGGGTGCGCTGGACAGACTCCTCCCGAACCTCGGAGGACCCAGCGGCGCCTGCAGGCAGCTGTACTCTAGTGTCTGTCGGAGTATGGCGACGTACAGTACTCCAGTTTGGGCGGATCATCTCACTGCGAGAAGCAAGGAAATTCTGTGCTCCGCGCAGAGGGTCGTCGCAGTGAGGTCGATTCGGAGGTACTGTACGGTATTGTGGGCTACAGCCCTACCCGGCGATCCCCCGTAGGAACTCGTAGAGGAGGGTCTTGCCGAGAGCTGCTCATATGTCTCGGATAGGAGGGCTCTCGGCCTAAACCCCACGTAAGACGAGATCCTGCATGTCCCCCGGTTAGGGCATGTGCCGTCAATACAGATGTGGGGGATGGACCTGGCGCGGCAACCGTACAGTAGAGAGATAACGGCTGCCTTGCGCATCCAATGCTCGAGGACCGGGCGCTCGTGGAAACCCCTCACCTGCCATCTAACGCACCTGCTCACCGGACATGATTGCTTCGGTGAGTGCCCACAGGGAGCCACGATTCGTTGTCACGATTGTGACGCGGTGGTGGACTCGGCCCAGCATACCCTGGAGGTGTGCTCGAGTTGGGCAGCGCTGCGTGGCGATCTGACATCAGTTGTCGCAGGGGACTTGTCAAAGTCGAGCATCATCGTAGCGCTGCTCGGTAGCGACAAGTCCTACCAAGCGATTTCTTACTTCTGCGAGACCGTCATGTCCCAAAAGGAAGCCGACGAGCGGGTGAGAGAGGAGGCTGCCGACGCGGCCTCCCCCCGTCAACGACGAATGGGCTACGAAGGAGGCGCTATCTGCAGCGCCCTAAGTAGTACCCCTGTGTTCGATGTCGGGCCGGAATGAGTACCCGGTTCACTTCATCACGACGGCGTCGTGGGGACTGGTCATAGCGTAGCCGGAGAGTCCCCCGGGGAAGTGAAGACTGGCCTTTTCGCCGAGACCAGCCTGTTGCTGGAGGGGTCCTGTTACCTGCAGATACGGGACCCTCCACCAATAACGGCTGAAGGCCCGTAGGGGTTTAGTTGTTATTGCTACCCAATTGCCGCGTCCAACATAGGTGTGCGGGTATAACCGGGCTCCCAGGTATCATGCGTAAATGCGGTACTGAGGCCAATGATGTCATATAGGTTTCAAGACTATGGCCACTTCGGACACATTCCAATTCCGGACAATGCAATGCATGCTCAGAATAATCTGAGAAAACATTTATTAATAGTTACCCGACCTGGGGATCGAACCCAGGACACCATGCGACTAAAGGTCTCAACAGGCGACACCCGCACCGCTTTTTCTGTGCGCAAAAGTGTCTCATCTTCCTGCTCCTTAGTCTCCTCTTCTTATAGGATGGGGACGATGAGCGGCCCCTTCGGTTCTATTGGATTCGCCTAAGGTGTCTGGGTTCACCCCTGACTACTGAATATTTGTAAGGAATGTGATTTAAACTATGAGTTAGAAGATACTTATTAGAGCTGAATGCCACCTTATATCTATATCTGAAAAAATAATGCCACCTTATATATATATAGTATCTGATATAACTTGCGGACCAGTCTTAAATTAAGAGGCCATGTCTCGGCCCCGCAGGTCACGTCACGCGACGTGAATATGTGACGGAGCTTCCGGAATATTGCACAATCCAACTGAATCCTTCTTTCTATCGGCTTCCGTCTCGAAGTTATGTCTACCTAATTGCAAGTTGCCCGAGGTAGACGTATTCGCCTACGACTTCGAGAATAGCACCGTCACCAAAGACCGGCCTATGGAGAACATGTCATCCCACCATAGTTCAAACCTTGTCGTGGCGATGGGTCTTAGTAACCTGGAGTGACCCTAGGCGAAGCCAATTGGAACGGGGGGATCTTTGCACCCCTCTTATAGCAAGAGGGGGCTAAAGAGCAACAGGAGGGGTCGCTTTTGCGCACGGGGCAAGAATGGGAACCTCACCATATTGCACTATCCGAAAGTCGGTGGGATTGTCCTGTAGTCTGTGGAGCTGGAGTCGGTCCCTTCGGGGACTGACTAGCTTTCGAGATGCCGTTGTCCCGGGGCACCTCACCAAAGGCGACACTGATGTGGTTTCTGTCGGTATTTGGCACTACAATGTGCCGCGAGTGCCACACACCGCTGGACCCCACCCAGGGCCAGTGAAAGCGCGTAAATGCGTCTCCCCGCGTAAAAGAGAAAGCAAAAAGGGAACGTGTTCTTTGAACACGACCTTTGTCTAAGGCCGATACGACGGGAGGATTCATTTAGGCTGTTCAACATTTCCTGCAAGCTCTCCAACGATTCGGCCAGCACAACGATAACGTCGGCAAAACGAAGATGTGAGAGGTAATCGCCGTTAATATTTATGCCGTATTTACGCGCCTTTACTTTCTTCACGCAGTTTAACGTCTCTAAATCATTAGTGAACAGTTTCGAGGAAATAACATCCCCCTGTCGCCCTCCTCGATGCAATTAGATTGGCCTTGTTTGACCTGCCGGACCGACGTCAGAACGGACATAAAAGCAGTGTCATATAATGCTCTCAGTGCCTCGACGTATCGCCAATCGACTTGACATCACTGTAAAGCTTCCAAAATAGCCCAGGTTTCGACAAAGTCAAAAGCTTCTTCACAGTCCACAAAGGCAAGCTACAGCGACTGATTGTGTTCATGTGTCTTTTGCGTTATGGTGAAAACGTGGTCCATGGTGCTAAACTCTCAGTGAAACCCAGCCTACTCCGGTGGCTGGAATTCGTCAAGTTTGTGGTGAGACAGTTCGTCAACACTCTTGAGAAGAACTTGTAAATATGACCAAGAAGTGAAATTGGACTGTAATTTTGAAAAAGTAAGTAACCATTTTTTAACAAACAAAACAGCGTCACTTCCAAGCCATGCCTTGGAAGGTACGCCCCGCTGGAGGACAAAATTAAAAATATTTTTCTCTCGTAACACAACCTGTTGCGAGAGCAAAAAAAGCTTCCTGCCCTAAGAAGCTCGACTGTAATTCCGTCCTCCCCCTTTAAGCTGCGCAAGAGCTCGACTAATCTCACTGACACTGACATCCGGCAGATCGCCTGATAAATGTCGTGTTAGGCTTGCACATGGATCATTGTATAGGATATCGTGATGAGGAGCGTGCGACGTATACAACTTGCTATAGAAAACTTCGATCTCAGATAAGATCTCAGAATCAGAAGAAAAGGAAACCCCAGAATCGGTCCTAACATTTGTCAGGTGACTTCTTCCAAGCTTCTCCACAAAAATCTTCGACCCTCTATTCTACTCAATCGCTTCGGTCTCCCGTTGTGTGTTTGAGCTGCGGAGGTCTCAGCGTATTAGTTTGCGGATTCGTTTTGAAAGAAGCTTGACATCGACAGACGTAACGTCTTGTGCTCTGCGTTCCCTATAAGTCCAATCGTCTCAACCGAGAGTTTAGCTTTCCTGCTCATATACCTACTCCTACAATATCCTTCGCCCACGCCCCGCATATAACGAATCACGCCACTCATGGCCTCGTCAAATGCAGTTGTAGTTCTGGGGCACGGGACTGGTTTTTAATTCCTTCCAATTGGTCTGAGGGTGAGGGTACTGTTAGGCCGCCCCCACACGGTGAAACAAACTAAGTTAAAGACACTTTATATGAAACAATAACACCCACTCTAGCCACGAAACCCACGCCACGCACGTCACCCACATCAACCACGTCAAACACGTTACCCCGTCAACCACGTGTCAAGAATGTGACAAATAGGCCTACAAGTCAAACCAGTGACAAACCGATATACGAGCATCCCCTATAAGTGGGTTGTCTAACAACGAAATAATTTTGCATATCTGACCACTCGGCGGTTCATGAAATTAACACATTCGACCAATAATGCTCTTTACCTTCAAGGTCACTCGCTCGCAAAATATCAAAAACTACAAGTGCTCGGACATCCAAATTTTATAATTTTACATGAAGTTTTGTAAAGATGACCCTAATTGATTTTCAAACCAAAAAATTATAATTGTAAATTTTCTATCTCCGACGGAGTACAAGCGAGGTCAGCTGGTACAGATATAAACTATTCATATTTATGTATCCAAATCGATCTCTACTTCTAGCAATGAACTAAAAAAATTACGGAACGCAGAGCTGCCGAAACGAAAAAAATTTTGCTGGGGACGGAGTCACCAGGACTCACATTGGCAAGAAACAGTTCGTAATGCAACGAACTTATTAAGGACAGTTCCTCATTATGGTAAAATATGTTTTTTTTTTAAATTTCAATATAATTCAAATCCGACCCTGTGGTTTGCCTAAATACTTTCTTATCTTTTTCATTTAATTAAAGCTGCGCTAGCGTAACAGCGCGTTATTTCATACAACCGTAGGTATATATATATTATGTGCAATATCCAATAAGTCTTCGAGGTTTAAGTATGTAACGGTCTTAGATCATTTAATTACATATTAGTTACATGTAAGATGATCTATGGTAACGGTTGACAGGATATAATACTTCATCATGAAGTTATGAAAAATTGACCGTAAATGTAAAAAATATAATACGGGCTCCCTAGATCGGGATGGTTCCCCACCGTGGTTCAAGCCTTGTCGTGGCGCTGGAGCTCAGTACATTGGAGTGAACACTGGCGAAGGGTATCCCCGTCGGTTTTTATAATTTTACATGAGGTTTTTTTTTTTAAGATGACCCCTCTTATAATGAGAGAGGGCTAAAGAGGAGCAGGAGGAGGAGGCGCTCTTTGTATCCCCCTTATAAGAAGAGGGAACAAAAGTCAACAGAACGTGGTGCTTTTGCGCCCGATGCAAGGCGCGCGGATGGGAACCTCCCCCATTGCATCTAAAAGATAACGGGGTTGTCTTGTGGTGCGGTGAGGCGTCGGTCACTTAGGTGACTGACGGGCCGACGTGGTGCCCTGATTATTTGTTGTTACTGATTATGTGTTGTTGTTAAACCTCGCACACTTTTAAGTATCTATGCTACAAATCACATACATTGCTGACTCTCTTTTTTTTGTTTCTCAAGGATATGTGTTTAGTGCTGGATGCCTTATAGATCTTTTATTTTTATATAGTGGAAGGTATCATAATACAAGTATCAACTATAAAAATATCTATAAATATGATATGTCTTCATTTTCTATATTTGAATACAACCTGATGAAATGATTCACTATCCGTATCAACAATAATAGAAATGCAACAATGAAAAACATTGTTTTTCAATTCTAAAATAAGATAGTCAAATGTTGCAAAATTGGGGAACAGACAAATTTAGACTAGGTCCTCGGTTCAAGCCTTGTCGTGGCGGTGGGGCTCAGTAAACTAGGGTGAACCCAGGCATCTTGGGCGAAGCCAATTAAAGCGAGGAGGTGGGTGCTCTTTGTACCCCTCTTATTAGGATGGGAACCTCGCTCCAATACACTGGCCCAAAGTTGGTGGGGTGGTCCTGTGACAACACCATCTGTAGAGGTGGCGTCGGTCCCTTAAAGGGCTGACTAGACGTCGAGGTGCCCTGATGATTTGTTTCTCCGGGGCACCGCACTAAAGGCGGCACTGATGGCACTCGCTGAGGTTTTTGTGGGTATTCTGCACTATTTTGTGCATCGAGCCCCACACACCACTAAGCCAGGACCAGTGAAAGTGCGTAAATACATTCCCCTGCATCTACAAGAAAAAAAGATGACTAATGTTCCACTCTTTTTACGCAAAGCTGACAGATCTAAGTAACTTTCTTTCTATCAGGACTCGCAGATCTAACAAACCTTTTTTTTTTCAAGACTCACAGATCTAACAACAATTTTTTCTCTCTGGATTCGCAGACCTAACCAACTTTTTCTCTCTCAGGACTCGCAGACCTAACAAACGTTTCTTCTCTCAGGACTCGCAGATCTAAATAAAATTCCCTTTCTCAGGACTCGCAGATTTAACAAACATTCTTTCTCTCAGGACTCGCAGATCTAACTACATATTTTCGGAAATTACATATAAGCAAAACTTGGGTGGAACTAGAAACATCTTTTTGGCAAGAAGCTGCGCATTTTGTCAACAACAACTTTGTACCGCGTGAATTCTTAAGTTCTGATAAAACATTTGAGGTAA
>JAFELO010000166.1:663236-677338 GCA_017140195.1 Eumaeus atala
TATTGATGATGTCTTAAGTTTACGCGAATGTTATACATTACCATAAAACTACTTTTACGGATTTTATCGCGGCTTATTAAATTATTTATGTAGCCCGACGTTTCAGAATCTTTACAGCAACCATGGTTACGGGTGGACTGAGTAGACAGATGTCCTCATGTACCAAGTTTTTAAAAGTACCCGAAGAATTATAATTTTGTATTGAACATAATCAAATCAAAAAGTAAACGTAACACCACAAGACAGCAAGGTATAATAAGTACTGTTTGCGTTAATCGAAACAACTAAAATTATAATTCTTCGGGTACTTTTAAAAACTTGGTACATCAGGACATCTGTCATCTCAGTCCACCCGTGATCATGCTTGCTGTAAAGCTTCTGAAGCGTCGGGCTACATAAATAATTTAATAATTAAGAATTCTTTATTGATGGGTATCTGTTTGCTACAGGTTTCAAGTTTATAAGTACTAGTTTAGTTGAAATATATAAGACGGTCTGGTTGGTATATTACACAGATAACACAATCCCATCTCATATCATTTTATTAATATCTAACAGTGCACCACGATTTACCACACTTATCCGTATAAGTCGTAAATTTTATATTCCACGTTTTTTTCATAGTATAAGAGGGCAAACCGACTACCGACGCCCATAAATATGCAACGCATCTGCATTTTTTTCATGCAGATGCGTTGCCCTTCCTTCAAAGGGCCCCCGGCTACTAACAAACCGCATGGAATACGACAGCATAGCTGTCACGTTAGCAGCTGACACTTCACGGCTGCGTCATGCGAACGAAAGATTCCTCCCCGGTCGTGCTGGCGTGGTTCGGCTGCAACGCGGCACAGTCCTACCTCCTACATAACCTATATCGGTGCCAGATTTCACCCAAATTCATTTAGGTGTGAACGAGTAATAAAACATACAAACAAAGTCATGAGCTTTCACATTTATACTAGTTGTATAAGATAAGAAGGGAAGGATATTTATAGCCTTTCTTGGTACAAACATGAATATTTTCGTTTTGCGTCTGTGCAATGTTAACTAACTTTTTAAACTTAAAACTTACTTAAGTAAAGAGCTTGATCTAAAGGCCGGCAACGCAACTGTGATACTTCTGGTGTACCAGCTGCTCGTGGTCGGTAATCTCGCCTTTCTTACTCGTTTGACCCATATATTATAAAAAGACATTTTATAATAAACTATGGGGCACCCACGTGGCTCCAGTCTTATTTTTAACAGCATCATGCTATACTGTCTATAAACCTTCCCCATGAATGTAGCTATCTGTTGTATACTTATGTGTGTTGATGTGTTGCGTCAGGATGACAGATGGCTCTGCGACTATCCTAAGTGATCGAATCTGGTTGAGGAGTATTACGTATATGGTGGCACGCTTGCCAACAACAAATTTAACACATCACAGATTGACACCCAAAGTTTCCTCATCCCATGGCCATGCATCATATGGTATGTGTCTAACACAGGCATCGGCTGCCACAGCTGTCATCATAAAAGTACATAAATGGCTCGATAGATATGCAACACTATCATACAAAAATTAATATATATAAATAATATTTTTCAAAGTCGTCTTGTAGTAGTAGTGTAATGTTCTCTTCTCTATTTTTATAAATTCTATCTGTCAAAAAATATCTTCACCCGATCATATGTATGCAGACGACTTACAGATTCACAGACATTCCTCCGCAATCTCTCTTAAATGCTATTAAACAAATTAATTATGACCTTTACGGCATACTGCAGTGGAGTAAAAGTTATTGTCTGCATTTAAATCCTGATAAGACTCAATGCATAATAATAGGCAGCCGACAATTAATTGGAAAAATGTAATGGGAGAAGGTTCCGAATATTTGTGTAGGGGGATCTACAGATCTACAGACCGTTTTACTTAAAGGTACTACTTTACCTTTAAGTAAAACGGTCAAAAGCTTAGGCATATACTTAGAAGGAGAAAGAGAATGTTAGGTGCTGTAGCTTTTTTAAGTCAACTAAGTAATTTTCTTCCGATTCCTACAAAAAATTCTCTCGCTCAATCAATTTTACTGCCCATCTTAGACTATGCTGTCGTGTGTTACTGCGCTTACAAAATATTTGTATTCGGTTCATTTTTGGGATTCGCAAATACGAGCATATCTCTTAGTATTGCCAAAAACTCAAATGGCTCCCCATCTGATTCCGTCGAAACTCCCACATTCTCCACCTTCTGTTAAGGATTGAAGAGCATCCTTCTACTCCTTCGTACTTAAAAGAAAAATTTTGCAACGTGTCTCTATTCATCGCTCTTCAAATAAATTAACTCTATCGTTTCCTGTACATTAAACGACATTCCTTGAGTACTCCTATACGGTTTCAGCCATCCGATTATGGAACGCTTTACCTGTCGTAGTGCAGAACTCGCAGTCGACCAGTCTTCAAAAAGCGCCTCAGGGAACATTACCTCTCCTTACCTAGCTCCTAATTGCTCACGTTGCTGGTTTTGTAACAATAGTTTTTAATGCGACTTATATATTATAAATGTGTGTATGTATTTAAGTATGTATTATATAGATAGTTAAATATTTTGTTATTGTTTAAATATTATAGTTTAATGAATATAGTATATTTAAATCTATATAACAGGTAACTATTCTGGTTTCCTTTGTATTATCAGTTGTGCCAAATGCTACCTTCGTTATGTACACTGTTGTCTGGAAGAGACCGCTAGTAGCCGTAAGATCGACTTTTTGTGCATGTTTCTATATCTTAAGTCAAATTTTTGTAATTGCTATTTGGTGCAAAATAAAGAGTTTTTATTATTATTAGCGTGTTCGAACTAATAAATATACTCCTTAGTTATATCATATTAGTATAGATAGTTGGTTCGGACGTGTAGAAAGAATAGCAGGTGAAAGGTTAACAAAACAGGTGTACAATACGAATGTGGAATGATGTAGGTACCGAGGAAGATCAGGACTGACATATCATGATCAGATTCATCGGGTACTGTCCCAAGGTGGTGTCAAGAGTCTTCCCAACCGACGTGTTTGCACGAAGAGAGTAATTAATGTGGATAAGGCAACGCAGGTATGTAAAGATCGTGATGTGTGGCACACCGTTTGCTCTGCCTACCCCATTAGGGAACTGAAGTGGCGCGAAGCTGTGAATGCGTGTATATTAGTATAGGTAAATATAAAATTTTCACAATTTAATTTACAGGAATTAATAATGATAACACACGCGAGCCTGCTGCACATGGCTGAGGAGACGCTGATGGAAACCATAGCCGTCCAAGAGTGGAAGCTGTCCTACCGGGCAGCTCGTCAGGCACGACAGCTGCAGGACACGCCGCATGCCACTGACCTTTATCTACAAGTAACTACACTTCAATCAATTGTATTTGTTGCCCATCATGACAAACCCATCGTTTGACTACTTTTTATAGTATAGAGGGGTATACAAGAGAACAGAATACGAGTAATCGGAGCCTTTTTATGAGACGACGCCCATGAACATCCTCATAATTACCATGCCGATGCGTTGCCGTCCTTTCCTCGTCCCCTCCAATGGGCCACTGACTGACATCACCAAAGATACCACTTTATGGTGGTATCATGTGAGCGAGAGGGGAGCACGACCAGGAAGGTACACTGTTCGTGCCGCCACAATTTCGCTGCAATACAGCATGGCGCTACCTCTTATTCCCTCCCACTAACTGATAAGATGACGTTTTTCTTTTACCCGTTTACTTTTTAATGAATAGTTTATTTCAAGTGAAAATATATTCTTTCCAAAAATCTCTTTGCCTGTCCTATTCTCCCCAACGAAACGTGCCAAATTTCAGTTTTCAGCTATGTGTTGTCCGTCAGGAAATCTCACTCAATAAAGGAACAATTTTAAGATATTACCAGAGACACATATAATTACCAGATCACGTCTTATGTACATTTGCAAAAGCATGTGATACATAGTAGAAAACATACAGGATCATGAGATTGTTAATGGCAGGAGAACCACCACTTTGTTGGTTGTAAACTATAAACAAACCTCACCACGTTAATGTATAACTCTCTCAAGATATGGATACAAGTGAATACAACATGTTTATTTTAGACGTTGGTGGAACAACATCATGACCCTGACATTTGGCGTGAGCTATCAACATGCTACAAAGACAATGACATGGAATTAGCGAACGCGTGCATAAACAAGTCCATTAAACTGAATCCTCGTCATCCGCTAAGGTAACATAGAAAACATTTTTATTTCCCTATTCTTTCATGCCAATGCGTTTCTCGAAATATTGATCTCACGCTCTCACGATACCTAGTATACACATTTATATGTATACTCGCTAAAAATAATAATTTAAACGACGGATACAACCAAAATTCTTTTTTTTGAATTGCATTTTTTTTTTCAGTAAAATACAAAAGTTTTATTGGCATGGTATTTCCTGAAACCTCGGCAATTTTATTCGTTTATTGACTTATTTAATCTATAGTCTTATTTAAAATTTCAGTCTCCTATCAAAGGCCTGCTTAATAATGGATGATAATCCCGAGGATGCCGAATCATTTTTCATTGCGTTACTGGATCTTTATCCGTTTTGCATCCCAGTTTGGGTTGCGGCAAGCGCTTATTATTTTCATCGGGAATTGTTCAGCGTTTCTGAAGAGATAATGGACTACGTAAAAAGGTATTAATTTACTTTGAGAAGTTACTGTTGTACTTCTTTCGATATATCGATGGCTCTCTTATATACAAAGTGTATTGTATTGTTTTAGCTAATTTCTTTTACTAATTTAATTTAAGTACTTGCTGCTAAACAAGTAGAGTGAGGTAGAGCCATGGACGGCAGGGCGGAAGGAGTAGGTCTCATTAATATGATACCGATGCAATGTGACAGCCAGGCCGTCTTGTTTCGTCCGGTTTATGGTTTTCTAAGTGCTCATTGGAGAGGGTCAGTGAGAGGGGGCAAACAAATAAATACTGAATATCTATGGTAATCATCAGAAGATCCTTACGGTACTTACGACAGGACAAGGCCAACGTAGTGTGGTAAGCCCACGGATATTATTATTATTACAAGGATCCCGCTGTTTGTTGGCTCGTAACGTAATGCTCTCGTCACGCATTCACCAGTTGACACCCGAAGTCAGGTGTGCGTAAAGGAGTTTTTACTTAAGTAAATAAATGTCTATGGTTAGCATGAGCATGTTATTTACACAGATTAAAGGAAGAAGGAATATCAGAGCCAACAATGTTGCAAAGATCATGGAATGACGAGCTCGGTGATTGGTGGGATCATACTCCGATATTAGTTAACAGCAGCCTATATTATGACGCCGCGGATCTCCTCCTACGAATACGAGGTGTCACTGTAAGTCAATTTTGTGTCTATATGTACTAACAATGTAAAGCTGAATAGAGTGTTTGTATGTTTGAACGGGCTAATCTCAGGGACTGCCGTTTCGAATTGAATAATTAACTTTGTGTTGAATAGACCATCTAATGAGGAAGGATGTAAGCTATACACCACGACGCTACGACTAATAGGACCGGAGTTATGCGAGTGAAACCGCAGGGTGGTGCTGGTTTACTAATATTTACGGATCAGCCTCCAAATTTACAGATAAATGTCTGTAGGTCTTTCATTTGAAATTAGCGTATTGTATCTTTAACAAAAAAAACTAGGACGTAAACTTTGGAACCATTTTTTTTTTTCTAATTTATATTCGTAAATAGCGCGATATTTCAAATTTTCGATATAGTGAACAGAACGAACAAAAAAAATAATTAAATGGAACCAAAACAAATTAATTATGGTATTAGAAATAGAAATATACTTTTTATTTGGTTGAATTTTGAGTTCCAAATCAAACGACATCAAAAATAACATATTTTAAATACCTTTGTTGAAAGTGGCCAGTTCATAAGCTCCATCCATTCATTACTGTAATGACCTTGTGTTATAAACGTGACATACCTAAGTTGGCCGTGCTATCTAAGAAAATGTTTATACATGTATTCGGGAATGTGGACTAATCATATAACTTGAGTTTCAGCTGGCCGAAGTGTGTCTAGCTCGATCTGTATCTGAGAATGGTGAAACGGCGTCATATTATCATTTGCTAGCTCTGTGTTGTCGGCTGAGAGGTGACTTTGACAACGCTCTGTGCCACTTGCGAGTAGCCCTTAGCAAGTATCCGGGGGTATGTTATTTAATATACATTTATAGTATAGGGGGATAAACGAGGAATAATAAGGATAATCTCGGCTCACGGGTTTAAGCTCTCTTAGCTGCAATTTGAGTAGCGGCTCGCCGCGTTCGTACGTAATGTGTTGTAAACATTCAAAATACTTCTTTAGCCTTACGTCGAACACGCAATTAAAATTTTGATATCCAAAATCATTACAAGAATACCTGCATACCATAATTTTATTTTTACAATATTACAGATAAGCTATTTAAAAAGTTTGGAAGCAGAATGCCACTTTAAGCAGGGTAACTTGCCGGCTGCGAAGTCATGTTTCGAACAAAGTGTACACTTTAGTGGTCCCTACAAGTAGGTATTTTAGATTTAAGTAAAGAATTTTTATTTTATGACCTTCTTAACTACATCGTACTGGCAACTAAAGTTATTTCAATATACAATGAGAATGTGGACGGATGTGGTATCGAGGAAGACCAAGACTGACATACTGTGATCAGATTGATCGGGTACTGTCCGAAGGTGGTGTCAAGATGCTTCGCAACCCGGCGTCTGTATGCAGAGAGTAATGAATGTGGAGGAGGCACTGCAGGTATGCGAGGATCGTGATATGCATTCCGTTCCCCCTGCCTACCCAATTGGGTGAAAAGTGTTTACGTTAGATACATTTTTAACAAAGTGGTCTCATGTGCAAACGGTTTTGGTGTTTATTTTTAAAACAATTGCTGACCGAAAATAAACTTCAAATAAAAGACCAGGAGATAATATTCAAATTCTTATTATTCTCCTTATTATCTATTGTCTTACGTTTTTAATATCTCTGGTGAATATCGGGTATGCCGAGCGCGTTACACTTACGCAAGATGTTACGTGTTCGAACTCGCCTAGATCATGGATGTTTATCTAATAAATTATTATTAGATAAATATTAATGTATCTGATGAAAACCTTAAATTTATAAAATTTCTAAATTAATATGTAAAATTTTAAATTATAATATTTCGCTTGTCTAGTACCTAACACAAGTCCCACGGGGCTAAGCTGATGTGGTGTGATGAGTCCACACATTATTATTATTATTACTGACCTACAACTCGCCACTTGAAAAACATTGTAATATGTATATCAACGTAACTCCACAGAAATGACGAGCAGTGTACTCAGTCCACTGTTAGACACAAGCCTACCTCACAGTCTACCATATTCCACAAGTCACAAGCTGCTTGCATATGATGCTAATTAACTATTTTGTCTTTTTTCCACCCAGCACTCTCCTATCTCTTTCTCATTTGTTACCAAAACACAACAGTAACCACGTTCGTTCTACTCTACTGGATTTAATTCGGCGCCAACCAAGCTCATACGCTTGGATGACATTTGCTGAGTTCTGGTTGAAGGTATGGTATATATTACTACTACACTGCAAACTGAATGTTATATTTATGTAGCTCAATGATCGTGATAGCAGAGCTAAGAAATGCCAACTTTAAAAGCACACACTAGCCAGTTATCAGAAATAACCATAAATATGATATAGATAGAGACATGATGCCATAGGCAGTGCCGTTATATGACGGTGGCGGGCCGTCTTGGTGAATAGACAAGGAACATGTGACAGCAATACTATCTCTGTGTACCTAATCTCGCATGCGCATTGCGTAGAGAGAAATTAATGGAAAATGAGAAATGAGACTGTTCCATATTTGTTGTTTCTTTCTACTTAGGTGGTCGCGCTTTAGGCTGGCGTCCCTACATATACTATTTCTATAGAAATAGCATGTTGCTGCGAGCGCGGCGAACAAAGCGTGCGGGGAGCTGATAATCCTCTCGGGCCCTAAATGCTTTCAACTCGCGCGCGATCTATGGTGCATTTTGTGCCGGCTCTTTGCGATCTTCATAGCACAAAGTTCTCGGGACAAGGATACACGCAAAATCTAAATCAGCTGCACGTTTGCTTCCACATTCTTAATGCCTAAAATATTTATATAAAATAAATTACATTACACTTACAACGAATAAGTAAAGTGGAGTTCCTTGAAGCGACAGGAGTCATTTCGAATATAGCAGATGAGCCAACGAAGTTCTAGAGTGAAGGTCGTGTTTAGAAAAATAAAGAACTGGACCATCGACCCGCTACTGCACAGTGCTCGGTTCAAAAGTTGTACCGGTAATGCCTGAGGATGGTGTTGAAATTATGTTCTCCTAGGAAACAGAAACGCCTCCGCAGTACAGATATATGGCTAAAATATTCATTTCGGTTCATTTATTTACTTTACAAGCCCGACGTTTCAGAAGCTTCACAAATACCGTATCCATAATTGCCGTAAAGTTTCTGAAACATCGAGCTTGTTGAGTTTAGTTACTTAATAAACTATAAAAGATTTTATGTAGTAGGTGACGCTGTAAGGAAAAAGAAGTACGTTAAAAAAACTTCCGTAATTTTAAACAATTTTGCCATAAATATTCCTGTAACAGGAAATATCTGCTAAGATATTATAATCCCAGGTATCAACCAATTACGTGAATATAAACTGGTATAGTATAATAATTCTATTATCTGTGGTCAATATGTGTTAGGTATTTAACAACATTTCCGTGGTGCGTAACAGCAAGGCTTCACCTGACAGCCATTTCTTCTCTTAGCAGTATTTTGTCATATTGTACATACAGCGCATGTGTTCCGCGCCTTGAAGGGGAAGGAAACTGGAAACACTTTCTACTCTACCTCTATTATTTAATGAAATTGGTTGCGGGTCCCCTGCGATCATAGCAGAGGGTCACAAGTGGTAGTCGTGTAGATTAGAATAACTTTAATATTAAACAGTAATTTTTAAGATTATCACGAAGGTTGAATCACGAAGAAATGAATGGTTCTTTCGGTTATCATCCTTGGGACAGGTACACATAATGACATCAACATAGAATGTAATGTAGACATAATGTAATACGTACAAATAATTGAATCGTTTGATGATGTATGCGTCAAGCAATCTTTTTAAATTTAATATTTATATGGAAAATGCACGATTAGAATAGATTGATAAATTTGTTTATTTATTATTCTATTGAAAAAGCATGCATGGAATACTTTTAAATAACATTTTTCAGAGGTCAGGTACAGGTGGAGCTGGCGATGCTAGCAAGTCCGGAGAGCAGAGTTCGACCATAAGATACGCAATAGCGTGTGCAGAACAGGCGCTCCAGTACGACAGCAGCTGCGGATATGCCTGGGCGACCCTGTCCAAGCTCGTTAAACCTAGCGCGAGATGCATGTACTATCAAAACAAAGCTAAATTGGTAATTTTATAAATTTATCATTTAAGTACGGCCAGTAGCAGGTACCTACGTAGAGACCAATTGTCTACCGTGAACTTCTCCATGAAGGGAAGTATATCTGTATTGTATATAGCCCTATAATCCTTCTATTTCCGTCGCTCTGAATTTTATTTTGTAACGTGGTATTTGGTGTAATCCCCCTTACCATTTATTTCTAATATTTGTGTAGTGTATACAATGTTTGTAGAGGCTGTCCTTGCGGCATCTCATTAAACTAGTCCTCGATACTGGGTACTGTTGTGCTGCGCGTAGAGCCTAATTAACTACTTAGCAAAAGCCCCGCGCTTATATTATAGATTGGCACCTATATATTGGCCTCGCATGGCCTATACCAATCTATGTAACATTCACGCTCATTATGATAGCAAATTAAAGGTGCCTGAACAGATATAACTAAAGGCTCTATGCTAGCGTTGTACAACTGCTAGTTACTTCCTTCTAAATATTGATATAGGTTATATTATATGGCTAATTAGAGGTGAGGAGGGAAGCAGGACAGTGCATTCGCATGACAACATAATACGGATGTATATGGGCGTTGGTATTCGTCAAAAGGCACCCGAGTGCTCGCTTGCCCCTCTATACAGTAAAAAAATATTTGTACACCGAACACTTAGTAGCTATAAAACGGACGTGTTGCACCTTTAATTTGCTCTAGACGGATCGAATATGATAAATAGCAATTTAAATAGACTTTTCAAGCTCGTACGCGTATTCAAAAACTAATTTAAACTGTTCTATTTCAGTGTGGTTACAGACATAATAAGCAACTATACGAAAATAGATGGGACTCTAACCACTCGCTCTGTTACCACATTGGCAAGACCATTGAAGAGTGCGAGTGCGAGCGCAATTGTTGATGTCCCTATACCTGCAGTATATGTCAAAATTAAAGTTCCTTTTTTAAATAAACGAAGTAGGTACATAGTTCTGACCCATGAAAATCACCATTAGGCGCCACGTCCACAGTGTGCAACCTCGCGCGGCTTTGCGTCATTAGGAGGAAACTGTCGCCGAACCAGCGCGGCAGCCTCCGTACATACAACCGGAAGGTTGCCGCGCTAAGTCCGAGCCATTTTGTTCCTTCGTTATAAATACGTCAACAAATTATGCGAGTGCTTCTAGACTATTCGACTAATTCGACGTGTGATGCCTCAGCCGAGGCATGTCCTACTAACCGCGCTGTGTGTATTATTATGTTATTAGTAAAGGGCATCTAAATTAAATATATTTAGTAATATTACCTTATACCCTTTGTTTCATTTCTGTATTTTCTATCATCGTCCGCTGATGATTGTGTATCGCTATTAGCCGGAAGACCAACCGCTAGACCGGGGCTCTTGCTAGATCGCGGCAACTCCTATATACTTGCAGAAGCATAATTATTATATGCATCTTTCGTTTAAAATCTCAAACAGGCATAAAATTGTGGAATTGGTTACCTCATAGACAGCTAGAAAGAGAAATACCCAAAAGAGATGTTGTTAGACAGTAAACATACACATAGGCTACCTACGTCGTATTTGATGTCTTAAGTTTGCGCAAATGTTACGCCTTACATTAAAACTACTTTTGCGGATTCTCCACACATGGACATGCTTGCTGTAAAATTTCTGAAAAGTTCGGCGACTTAAACAATTGAACAAACCGCGACAAAACCCGTGTCAAAACCGCATCGTATGTTTGGTTTCGTTCTAAGAAATGGGAAAGAATTTCAATTTTTAACCCACTGACTCCGGTAGGTACCGATATATTGACACTGGCATAATTCTATATTATTTACTTCGCTCAGTCTTAGAATATGCCTCCAATGTGTGGAACCCCCAGCATTAAAAGTGAATGAATTTCATAAAAGTATTCCAAAACAGATTTTTAAGCCCTACACACACCTTAGGCACACGGACCTTTTTATTTATATTTTTTCTTTTGTTAATTTTTCTAATACGCTACTATTGTTTATTTTTGAAAAAAAAAGTAATTTTATTTACTGACAAATTGTGAGTACAATATATTAGGTGTAATAAATTTCGGTGATAGGGCGGCATTTTTGACCAGGCGGATTTACAAAACACTGGGTACAATAAGATAGATATTTTTATATTCAATATATTAAATTCAAAAATGTCTAAAATTATCATTTAATGTCTGTTGCTCACATTAAAAAATGGGAAATCGTACCTATATAGTTTGAAGTAAGTGGAACCTTATTGGTATAGAATTGTAAATTTGGATATCATCGCTTTTGTTTATATCCCGTATATATATATTAAAATATTAAGGTACAACTTCTCCCTAGTAGATCTTAAAAATATTTGGTCTTCAATGTACAAAGGCATGTACACAGTTCTTGCAACTATCCTTGTAACATTGGCCTTTGTGTCGGTGGCATGTGTCGATTGAAGGCTGGCGTCGGTTCTACCCCCGGCGGTGGAGGGTCTGGCAATTCCGATAGTTTTTGTGTAACCCAGAAAAGAATGTAAAGAAAAACGCCCATTGCTGATATCCTGAAAAATTTATATTCCATTAGTCTTTCCATGTTAGTCCTTATTAGTTTGGTAGGACAGACAAGTAGAGTAATCAGAGGCGAACCGGATCTTACGTAGGGTGAGGGCACCCTGCCCGACAACTCACAACAACAATTCTCATAATGTCATTGGACAGCTACACAGTTCTGCTATGTACGTGTTTCTGAAAGTTTATCTGAGGTAGATTTCTTTGACTTGTATTTTATGATTCGTATTAAAGCTTTAGACTAAAAAATTGCAATTTTAAAATAATTTTAAAAATCATATATCATTTTAAGCATATTATTATTAATTAATGTATTAAATGAAGCTCTTGAAATAAGATGCTGGTGACGACTGCTGCGCAGCCCTTTAGGGAACGTTCCGGGCCGACATTTCATTCTTGGATTAATACAACTGAGCTTGAGACTACGAGGATAAGATTTTTTTGCATTCTTATTGCGAATAACATTTCATTCTTGGATTAACACTGAGATTGAGACTGCGCGAACAAGATTCTTCTCGCATTCTTATTAGCAATAAGAATGCTCAAATACGTTGGACGGACGAAGTAGAAGAGCAACACTCCTTGGAATAAATTAATGTACAATGGCTTACGTCAAGTTGAAATTTACCCACGTCCTACATTTAATTCAGGCAGAATCTACATTATAAATTAGGCGCGTAGACGTTAACCGCCCCAATAAAGCAAGGTTCAAATCGGACACAGGACATATCATGATGGTCGTTAATCCAGTTGATGACCAACTCGGCATCTTTATATACTTCGACCATATCAACTGACAATAACTCATGGCTCATCAGCTAGCAGTAGTGGTCGGATACATTTACGGTCGTATTCAATATCTATCGATGGATTTCGCTTCTGGTGATAGACTTTTGAAAAATGTTACGTGTGTCAAAGTGTCAAAATTCTATCTCCATTATCATTGAAAACGGCTGTTTTCCATAGAGCGACCAAACAACTCAAGAATCTTAAATTTTGAATAAGAATAAGATGACATTTATTGAGACAATTAAATTTACATACACTGTTACATCAACAACAATAAACTAAATAGGTACTAATCTTATGTAACTAATAACGGCACATACTCGTAATTTATAACCAAAATATTTGGACTATAAAATTTTAGTTAAAATTAATATTTTAATTTAAAAAGATAGGGACCAAAAAAATAGTAATAAAATAAATTTTGGGATTACAGCCAAAATGTAATATGAATTACTTCCGATAATTCCTCAAAAGTTATACTCAGTTAATGATTATGATATCCGGAAATATCATAATCCTGATATTATGTAGTCCCTCAATAAACGAAGTGTCCTCGAGTCAGTTGCGCAACTAAACATTCCTAGACAATACCAACTTAAATTAATTATCATTATGTATGCACCCACAACAGTGACAATTTAAAATAAGAACATGTAACTAAAGATAGGTAATAAAATGTGTAGGTACGTTAGCAAAATGACAAATAAAATAAATGTATAATATTTTTCGATAAACTCTAAAGGTCCGCTGAATACTACAACCCTAGCTTCCTACACCGCCTTCGTAAAAAAGTATCTCTCAGTGCAACCTTCAAAGAGACATTATACGAGCTAGACTCAGACCATAGACCAGTACTATTAGACTTTGGTCCACGTGAGAACATCCTTATCCCTAAATAGATAATCGACTACAATCTCTTAAGAGAAAATATTAAAAACTTGCTACCTCGACAGCATTCCCGATAGGATCGTGTCGGGCGACACCGGTAGGTTAGTCGCCCTCCTGACGAATCAGTTAAGACTTTACAATAGAAGTGTCAACGAACGAGACCTCAGTGGCCTTACACAAACACTCCTCTCCTGGTCAATGTAAAAAAGTTAAGCCAGACCAAAAATCGTGCGATACGACGCTATTTAAGTACCTCACGGAAGACTACCGCGTGATCTTAAAACACCTGGAATCAGAGATCAAATTCCAAGTAAACGCTAGCCGCCAGGAGCCGCTACTTAACCATATTTCTCCCTCGCA
>JAFELO010000166.1:685819-722502 GCA_017140195.1 Eumaeus atala
ATGAAAGTATGTATCAAATGGTGTTAAAAACTGCAAGTTCGAAAATTGAAGTAAAATGTTGGGTTCTATACTGCCAAAATAACTATTTACCTAATTATTTTTTTTGTAAAACACAATGTCAAGTCACCACAAATTTGCTACTTCTAAAAGTGGACACGACTTATTCGTTGCTATTGTTAGAAGATAATTCCCAACACACATAGTCTCGGACAGGCGGATTGTTCGGCCTGTTATTGGCCAAAAGCGAAACTGCAGCCGAAAGTAGAATTTTTGGCCGAAGCTGACCGAAACGAAAGTTCGATCGGACTCTAATTTATATATAATAAGTCCGGTCATAAAGACTATTAGAATAAAAAAGTGTTACACTTGACATTGGATTATGTCATTCTCATACGACTTTTCATTGTTTTCGCATTTTGGCGCCAATACATTGTACAATATTTTGGGATATTCAAATAGCGTAGGGTGATAAAGAGAACAGAAACGCTGTGATTGCATTACACAAAGTAATATTATTATATTTTAAATAAAATTATATAATTGCAAAGTACAGATTGTGAAATCTTAAAAAAAACTATGTATATAGTATACATGTTATAAAGTTTTTGCAATACCATGCACAAAATTGGTAATATACCTAATGTACTTAATATTAGATATATATTATTATTATTTAAGCAACTTGTATTGTTTTGCGTTTTCAGGTCCCCTTAATGGAATCCTCCATTGCTAATAATTATTATTTATGATGTAGATAATAATTAGTAATTATACTCGATCGTTAATGTCATTGTATATGGATAAATATGTTCTAATTACAATATTTATGGTAAGAGTAGGTAGAGCAATAGAATATGTTAGCGTAGGTGGCCTGCGTCCTTAGGCAGAGCGGACCCTGGACACGGCTTCACCGGTTCGACCGGTTGTGCTGCTGAACGAAACTTGAAAGGCTTTAAAACGGATTCATCTGGAGAAGTTCCGGGCACGCCGGTCGACTATCGATGCCCTCAAGCCCCTGCGGACGGTCAAGGGCGAGACGGAACGCAGGGGGGAGGTGGTGGTCGCGGTGTCGTTGGACATCGCGATCGCTTTCGACAGTCTCCCGCACAGCGTGATACGGGAGGCACTGAAATTCTTCAGGGTGCCTCCCTATCTCGTGAGGCTGTTGGAGGCGTATCTCTCCGATCGCAGAGTGGCTTTCGAGAACCGGTCGGGGTCCGTGGAGTGGCGGCGAGTCGAGCGTGGCGTCCCCCAGGTTCCGTACTTGGACCCATCCTGTGGGACGTCGGCTTCGACCGGGTCCTGAGAGGCCGTCTCCTCCCCGTGACGGGTGTCATCTGCTACGGGGATGACACCCTCGTCTATGCCCGGGGACGAGAGGAAGGAGGCGGCGCGGCTGGCTGAGGTGGGCGTCGATCTCGTGATCAGCCCCATAGAGGTTAGGGCTTCGGGTCTGACTAGACAAGACCGAAGCTCCCCTCTTCCGGGGGACCCGCCGCAAAGGACCCCCGCCGAGGGCCGCTCTGCAGATCGGAGTGGAAAATAGTCAGTTTGAGCCCCCACATCAAATATCTGGGGCTTGGCGGAGAATAGACCTTCAGCCCAAACTTCGCTGAGGTGAGACCGAAGGTCGTGAAGGCGGCGAGTGCGCTGGGCAGTCTCGTCCCGAACGGCTACGGCGGACGGACCCACCGCCGCCTGCAGGCGGTGGGTCCTCCAAGCCGGTAGCTGTATTCCGGCTATTGTTGAAGTATGGCGACGTACGGTGCTCTGGTTTGAGCGGATCGTCTTACTGCGAGAAATAAGGCCCATCTGCGCACTGCGCAGAGGGTAGTCGCAGTGAGTTAGATTCGGGGGTACAGTACGGTATCGAGGGATGCAACTACAGCCCTATCCGGCGATCCCCCGTGGGAACTTGTGGCGGAGGTTCTTGCCGAGAGCTGTTCCTATGTCTCGGATAGGAGGGCTCTCGGCCTAACCCCACGCAAGATATAACAGCTGCCTTGCACCCGGTCTTCGGTCCTCGAGCGGTAGATGCGCCTAAGGCGCAGACTCCTAACCTTCCGTCTGACGCAGGTGCTCACCGGACATGGTTGCTTCGGTGAGTATCTGTGTCGGACGGCCCAGAGGGAGCCGATGACTCGTTGTCACGATCGTGACGCGGCATTGGACTCGGCCCAGCAAACCCTCGAGGTGTGCTGAGATGGGCGGCGCCGCGTCCTCCACCCGCCGTCGACGAATGGGGGTACGAAGGAGACGCTATCTGCAGCACCTTCAGTAGTGCCTCAATGTTCCTTGTCGGGCCGGGATGGGAACCCGGTCCACAACATCAAGATACGGTGGGGACTGGTCATAGCGTAGCCGGACAGTCCCCGAGGAAGTAAGTCTGGACTTTTCGCCGAGGCCAGCTTATCGCTGGAGGGATCCTGTTGCCTGCAGATCCGGGACCCTCCATTAGTAGCGGCTTAGGTTCCCGTAGGGGTTTAGTTGGTATCGCTACCCAATGGCCGAGTCCAACATAGGTCTAGGGGTCTACCCGGGCTCCCATGTATCTTGAGTAAATGCAGTCCCCTTCGCAAACAAAAAAAAAAAAAGGTGGAGGTGCGTGCGCTCTGCGCAACATTTTAATTCTTTGGTCGATAATTCAAGCGCAGTCAGGGCGGCTTGTTCAAGGTTGAGTCAATATTGAGCCTTGGAATCAATTACAATTTAAAACAAGAAAACAAAATAAGTTTCCGGTGGCAAATTTTAAGGGCTATCCCTTGCCCCGGAAAAGGAAGGCTACGCACCTTGATTACTTCTACCTTTGTTTGCCTCCTTATATTATAAATATTGTGTATAAGCACGCACCTGTCCCGTCTCCAGATCGTACAGCAGCAGCTTGCCATCGCGGTAAACGACGGCGGCGCGCGCGGCGGCGTCAGCGAAGTCAGCCGCAGCGGGCGCAGCGGGCGCGGCTGCGGGCGTGTCATCGCGCAGCGTGGCCAGCAGAGGACGCGGCGCGCGCGGCGACCACAATCGAGCCGTGCCGTCTGCAGACGCCGACAACAGCCGCCCGCCCGCGCTCGCCAGGGACCACACTGCGTCCGTGTGCTCGCGCAGCACAGGACCCTATCCACACATATTATTTATTTACTAGCTGATGGAAACTGGAATAAGTTCCTATCTTCTGATCAAGTTCGTTACTGGAGCCAAAACAGTTTTATCATTTGTATCGGACTCCCTCATAATCATCATCAGCCTCCAATCGACTGCTGAACATGGGTCTCCTCCCTCAAACAGCGCCATAGGTCACGGTGACGAGCCACTGGCAACCAACAACACTTCGCAACGTTAACCAAGTCTCCACCATTATAATCATCTAATTAATTAGTAGGCTAACTTATATCAAGTTTCAAGGTTCCAGAAACCTCAAAAACTCATAACTCAAAAACGAAAACTAATAATATATAACTATAGATATATTAAAATTTAAATACAACTCACTTGAACAGCGGGATCATAGGGATCGTACGGGTCCACTTGTGGCGGCGGCAGGTTCCACACGCGTATGGTACCATCCAATCCCCCGGAGAAACACTCCTCAGAGCGCGGCGCGCCCATAGCCAGGCACAGTACGGGCGCCGTGTGCGCTCGGAACGTGTACAGCGGCTCTACGTCTAGGCCCGCAGACTTCTTGGCTTGCACTGTACGCTGGAGGTTCCACAGCTTCAACGTGTGGTCCTCGGAGGCCGTCACTAACGCCGCCTCGGTCGGGTGAAAAGCTAGAGCTCGTACCTGAAGAGTTCACAAATTAATCAATGTAAAGACAAATACAGATTTGAAACATCTAAAACTATGTCCATTTACAACGCAGTTTTAGATTATTTGAATGTGCTCATATTTGTTTGGTGTTTGTTAAACAGTGGCAGAAATTATCTCCATTATATCAGTAAAATTGTCTATAAATTTAGTACTGGAAAGGAAATATTAATTGAAATAGTTGAGAAAATAAGGGTGAAAAGAAATTGTACATAAGCATCACTGTTGCTTTTAAATGGTTCTCGGATATACTGATATCCGAGAACCATTTAAAAATTAAAAATAATGATACATACACCATCAAAATGTGAGCGTAGTGTATATTTGGCATTCCAAGTTTTCCTGAATGACTCTTTGTTGGCGTTACCAACGTCGTACGCTTCCGGCTCGTTGCTGACCGTGAGCTGCGCGAGCTCGCCCAGCGCCAGCGGCTTCTCGTCCGCTTCCCCGCTGCCGATGGTAGACGCATTTCCACTTGGAAATTTCACTAAAACAAATTAATTGTATCTTTATTCGCTCAAAACGCTTGTCGGACACAGCGTAAATACAGCGGATGAATTTTTAGAACTATAGTCTAAGTATTAGGACACTAAAGGCCGGCGTCACAGGTCATTTGTATATATTATAGTGATCTAACTACTTAATTTTAAACTGCCACGTAAATACTACTACATGGAACTTGTGAAACCGACATTAATAGTGTATTTGTCACTTAAGATCGTAATAAGCTGCCGGGTACTATAATAGGTACATGTGAACCCGACCCTACGCGTAATATACTTAGTTAAGCTTCCATCTCTGCTACACAACTCATGGTCCTGCCACAGTTTTCAAGATATTTACTACATAAACAAAATAACATTTATATTTTTCGTGCGGCTGTAGTAGACGGTGGCCCAGGAGAAGAGAAGGTGAGCAATACATCTGCGATACAATTATTTGTATGTCTATGGGCCTCCGTAGTCACCAAAAAGTTCTGGCTTGTCGTTAGTCTGCTTATAATGAATGAAAATCTTATTACTTATGCAGACGCGACTAGTGACGTAAGTATATCTTTTACGGCTGGGGTAAATTCTTCGAATGGGCCATTCATTGCCTTCCGACTGTCTTCTCGGTGCTCGCTATCCCGCGCGTTATTGCTCTACGCCACTGGACGTGTCGTGGTCCCAGTTCCAATTTTGTGTTCAGTAGGCGCTAGTGTGACATTAAAGCGTAAAAAGTAACAAAATAAAATAGAACAAAGGGAATACGGAAAACGTCATACTTTAGTAATGCCAAGTTTTAGTCAATCCTTATGCGTATTAATATTTTAATCAAGATGTAAATGACTAGATTATGTTTTATAGTGTATGGTCGGCATGGTGGTTTTTTGCTCTTCTTTTCCCTGTCCCCGCAATGGCCCTCTGAACTTTATCACTTGACGCCGTGTTGAGAGGCAGAGCTGGAGAGAAATAATATAAGCTGCCTGCAAAAACACTTACCACCTGGATACTCATCGCCCTGGCCACCACCGTCGGCTTCACTCTCAGTGAGTAAATTGAGCTCGTTCAATACCTCCTCTGCCTCATGGTCTACTTCCTCACCTTAACATAACACAATCATAATAAATATATAATATATATATATATAACCCGTGTCGGGATAATCTCCGAAACATCTGGACCAATTTAAATGTAATTCGCACTGATGTTTTACTTAACATCTAACGTAGCTGCGCCCCCAGTTTAAACTGAGTAATGTTTCAAAATTCCTAGAAATCCTTTCCCAGTGCTCACTTACACCATGCATAGAATGTCTGTAAAAAATTTCAAGTTCACACCCTTAATGTGGGGTGCATTGGGGGTTGAATTTCTAAAAATCATTTCTTCACTTACATCATGACAGGCATCTCAATGCCAAGTTACAAGTTTTTCTTTGTCTGTCAGTGAGTCAATCAGTAACAGTTTTATATATCTTACATAGGCTATATTTTATCTTCATTAATTATTAAGGACCCTGACATATTTATTCCTACAGCAACCCACGGCCCGGTCAGCTATTAATATATATTTTTGTATTCTTTAGTTTTGTAACATTAAACACAATGTGAATCTTTCTCCACCCTATCCAGTAAACACAAGAACAACAACAGAACAAACAGAAAAAAGTAGCTTATGCTTCAAGCAGATTATCATCCGAGTTATAATTCACATTTTATCCGCACTTTAAGATTTAAATGTAAAATGTGTGGTTTCACTTTATAAAAACGCAAGCTAACAAAAATCACTATTTTAAATACTAAATATTATGTCACACATTACTTTGTGAATCTAAACATCTATCATAATAGATAAATGTCTTTATTCACAAAAAGTGCCAGTAAAATATACAATGGACATTTTTCAAGTCACAAATGTCAAGAGAGATGGCAATTGGTGCATGTTTAAATTCTTAGGCTTCATAAAAAAAATGTGCGTATAGCATGTTTTATGCAAATATTGTAAATGTAACAAATACCTTGTTTACCGGAGGTGTGATGTATCTGTTTGGCATCCAGATCGTCAATTTCATCCATGTCCATTTCCTGGTTAGCGAGGAATTCGAAGTCTGCAAATACAGCAGCAGTTTCCTGCACGGAAAGTCCCTCTTCATTGTAACCACCTCCAGTTGACATTCCACCTTTGCGTTGCTCTTTACCACCTTAGGAACAATTAGCAAATCTTTTAAAATATACACAGGAATATCAGTAAATGTAATATTATTTAAGGTTGTATTTCCTAGAACTACATACGTTGCAAAGAGGGTTATAGTTTATAAAACTTGATATGCTTGCTGAGGGTTGTACTTTACAGAACGTCAAATGCTGTGTGAGAAGTGTTGTATTTTATAAAACTTCACATGATGTAAAGAGGGTTGTAGTTCATATGCCGTAAGGTGGGTTGTAGTTCATAAAACTTGATATGCAGTATGTAAGATTGTATTTTATAAAACTTCATATGACGAAAGGTAGGTTGTAGTTCAATAAAACTTGATATGCAGTATGTAGGATTGTATTTTATAAAACTTCATATGTTGTAAGGAGGGTTGTAGTTCATAAAACTTCATATGCCGTAAGGTGGGTTGTAGTTCATAAAACTTGATATGCAGTATGTAAGATTGTATTTTATAAAACTTCATATATTGTAAGGAGGGTTGTATTTCATAAAACTTGATATGCAGTATGTAGGATTGTATTTTATAAAACTTCATATGTTGTAAGGTGGGTAGTAGTTCATAAAATTTCATATGTTGTATGTAGAGTTGTATTTTATAGAACTCCAAATGTAATAAGGTGTTTCAAACAAAGATCCATTTTAAATAAAGATCCTTTTTAAACTCTTCTCAGTATAATCAAACGGAATATCGCATATAACCTAATTTCGGTACTTTTTTACTGTTTCGTACCCAAAGGGTAAAAAGGGGACCCTATTACTAAGACTGCTGATTTACAATGGTTTTATATTTTCGTTAGATGACTAGATCCTCAAAGGGAAGCAATATATCAATAGCTTATGATACTATAAACACTATTCATTTGTTTCCTATGTCAATATTTAGAAGGCAAAAAACATCAGCAACTTCTTTGCATTCTTTATAGGAATCCAAAGTTAATATAGTGACCAAAGTAATTACCAATGAGGAAACTCAGCTAACATGATCGTGAATATGATTACTAGCATATTATATATTATTACCACTAGTCGTCCTGTTGAAGTCACATAATAACATTTTTAGAGGAAGATACAGGACAAGAAGGAGAAACTAAATATCTAAAATTTAAACTTATGGTGTATTGACGTTTCGGCAGCAAAATCCGGCGATATGCCTGTTAGATAACCCTTTTAAGTTAATAATGCCAATAATTAGTGAGAATAATTGTTATACGGTTGAATTGATTAATTAATTGTTTATGATTGCCTAAGATTATGCGAACATAACAAAACTACTTAAATCGATTTTGTGGCGGTTTATGCAAGTATTATTTTACATGGTCATTGTCCATAATTACTCAAATAAACAATCAAATAAACCGCGATAAACTTCGTCAAAGTAGTTTTATTTTGATTGAAAGAATATCATAATAGGATGAACTTACCGTAATCGTACATCTTGCGACTAAGAGCAGTATTCATAGAATAGTGTTGTTGTTTATCGCAGTTTCTGTAGCTTTCATCTCCTTGCTCGTCATTGTTCAACCCCAAAAGAGTCCTGACTCGGTTTGAGCGTACATCGAGAATAGTGTCTGTATACCCTATTTCCTGTAACATAAATGATATCAAATTTATAAAATATACACCGTCAAGCCAATTGTGCCGATTAATTTCCGATGTGGGTGGTAGCGGAAATTCATCAGATCTCATGATGAAATTCTGCTGAAGCTTCTATAGTCTATCCGCTCTGGAGCAATCTTGCAATAAGCGTTATAGAGACGGTCCGGGAAGCCAAGAGAACGAAGTTTCGAATAAACAAACTTGCCCAGCTCATAGGAGTCATAGAATGCACAACTTAGCTACGATTAACACGTGCCGACTAACAACCGCCAGACTAGTGACGAAATATAGTAGGTATGTACGATTTATCGAGATCAAAATTACTTGAGCTTTTAAGTAATCATGTGGCTATTTCATGGGTATGTGCTTTTACCAAAGTATTATTATCAACTACTAAACAGCATAGAAAATAGCCATCGTGTACCTGTAGATATTGTTTAATTAGTTGGCGACCCTGTTTCCACTGGGCTCTTTCGGCTGGCTCCGGTTCCCGTGGCGGCTCCTCTGGCGGCAGGCGCACATCACCTTGCTGCAGTTCGACGCCATATTTGAGCTTGTGAAACTTTGCTCTTTCCTGTTTTAATGCATACTCTAGCATCTTTATCCGCCTCACAAGGTCATTCTTCAGATTTTCTTGACCCTTCCTTTCGCCTTGGAGAAATGCAATCCTCGCCTGTAAAAATATATGCAAAATCCAATATGCGAGCAAGTGTGGAAGGTAGCCTTAAGGAACTAGGATATTCCTTACAGTGTTTTACTTATGTTATAGCTTATGCAATCTTTGTGATCTGTAGAGTTGTCTCATCACATTATCCCAGCTCTGTGCCAAGTACATTTAGAGGCTTATAATTCAGTTACTAGATCATGACAACTGTAAAAATATTAATGGATGTTTCTTTTTTGTTTACTGAGAAAATTATTCCTTATTCCCTGTTGCATGCTTTTTAACATTTTAGATTTTATTTCTTATAGTTATTTATATACTAGCAATCCGCTTTGGCTTCGCCCGTGAATAACGGGGGCCATCTTGTAACGTTAACAAATTATACACGAAATCCTTCCTTGGGAATACTCTATCCCTGAACGAAAACTGTATAAAAATCCGTTTTTTTACGTTTTGAGAAAATCGAAGACATACAGACATGGCGAAACATTTGAATACTATGAACTAGTATGTTTCTTTAACAGATTATGTCAAACTATAAAGGTGTCCATAAAGGTCACATTTTTTTTTGTCTATATTGTAGTAAAAATCAAAATACTAAACACAAAGTGGTATTCTGTAGTAATCTAAAAGTCAACTGGATATGTACATAGTACAAAATTATATATTTAACAATTTTACCACTCAACAAATCTTTTCAAATAACAACAAATGTTTGTGTATTTGAAAATAGTTTGTCAGATTATTATAAAGTTTTAAAATATCCACTTTCGAGGTATGCATCATTTTGAATGTCAAAAAAGTAACTTGAAATTAAAACTGAATAATGTGCTAATAATATATCAAATAATTGTATGACATGGTTCATGCAGTCTTAACTTTCTTTTAATTATCAGCCAACATTCAGAAAAATTTTCTAATTACTTAAAAAAGAATGTGAGAAAAAATATGTTCATCGTAAGTAAAACCCTCAAATCTATAGTGAAATATCATCACAATCAGTTCAGCAGTTTGGCCGTGACGATGTCACAGACAGAGTTACTTTCACATTTAGAATATTAGTATGGATTTGAAATTAAAAATCGACACAATAATCTAATCCTCTTATTTGAAAAATTATGGGCTAGACCCACATAAAAAATATAATTTTACATTTAGGAAACACAATATATAGATAACCCAAAGTTGTCTCTGTATAAGGATGTATAAAAAATAATGACACATGTAAATTAACTTTCTAATGTGACAAAAACATTCCTAACATAGATATAAAATCACCACCATAACTAGAACATTCATACTTTAAAAATATACATAGAACAATTAATACTATACTGAAAAGTGACTAAGTGTGAGAATTCATGGGGCCTGATGGTTCAGTAGTGGGATGTACAAGAATAGCAACTTATGAAAGATGACAAAAAAGTTTGTGGGCATAAGCATATAAAAGTATATTAAATACAAATATGGGCTGTCGTGGATTTCTTATTTGATGTAAGTTTAAATTACAGGTTCTGTAGTTGCAGCAGACAGCATTATGTTGTCAGCAGTATGTGTCTTGAGGTTTTCATGACAGACACATAAACAACAACAACGTGATTCTGTAAGGGTTGCATTTTTTCTGTACAGAACTCAAAAAAAATAATAAACACATTTTTATGTAAAGCACTAGCAATTATACCATGAATGGGTCATTTGGTTCACCCAGGGACTCAAAAGCTACTTGATAACTGAATCACTTTCAGAAGTGATTACGCATTCAATCTGTTACAGAATTATTTCTGTAACACTATAATGTTTCAGTTTGTACCCTTTTAAAACAGTTTCTACAGTTTTTTATGTACTTTGTATTTTTACTTCTGTCTGTTGGATAATTTGCTATTGTAGTTTCTTTACCTAAATGGAAAGAGAGACAAGAGAAAGAGAGCAGGGGCAATATTGGGCCTCATGTAATTTTATATAATCTGTGTAATTTAAAAAGATTTTTTTTTAATGTTAAATATATGCATGTTTATAGAATTAAAGTTTATTATGAATACAATTCAAACATTTTAAACCTAAATGGACCAAAATTTTATGAAACACTATACTTGGTTATGAAATCATAGCACTTAGGTGCTACAAGTACCATAAGGAAGAAGCCATGAAACCTTTCTAGAACTGTGAAAGAAAGAAAAGTTATAGAGAGGAGGATATATTATTCAGATATTTAAACAATTGAAATACATAATTGAAACAACTTGCGAACTTAAAATAGAAATTAGCAAAAATTTTCAAAATATAATTGCATGATACCAGAGTTAGGAAACAGTTTGTCTTAACTATTCAATTTTATATTGCAATAACATTGCAAATGTTGCTAAGGCAAAATCTAAATAAATAACCTTTTATTGCTTTGTATCTTCACTTTCTATATGAAAAATAGACAGCAATATTTAGTTAAAGTTTTGGACTATTATATACATATTGTAGAAAAGTGAGATAAACTAAAAGTTTATTTGAAACTTGGAATCCAAAAAAAAAAATGTTTTTATGGATTCCAAAATGCAAACAAAACTTTTCTGATGGGTGATATGAGTTACATCAGGTTAAATGATGTTACATGGGGTACCATAATGTCACTTCACTACATCCTTCAGTCCCAGCTACTTTACTACAACTATTGGAAATATGTATTACTTTCATTTGGCTCAATCAAGAATAATTATTTTTTATTTGATATCATATCAAATTTATTTAATACCATATCAAAGAGCAAACAAAATTACCTAAAGATTCTGTGTGGAATATATATATATATCTGATATTGATAACAAAATATATAGTGATGTAATTTTATTCCACAACATGACATAATAAACATTGTTTTCTTTTCTAATTTGATCACAAATTATTGAAAAAAAAAATCCACCATTCAATCTTTATTAAAATAAATAAGTTTAACAAGATTGAAGTCAGTGATAAACATTATCTATTTAAGCTACTATAGTTACACTAGGTACTATAGTGTTTGTTTATAAATAATTGTACATTGTCCAGAATATATTATTATTCATAATATTATTACATAGACTGGCCTCAATATTTAAATACTTACAAGTATTTAAAATATTGAGGTCCTTTTCATACAAATGTAGCAATAAAAAAATATAACCAACAAAAATACAACACAACCATATTATTTAAAATAAATCAATTTGAGGAACGATGATTAATTAAGATTACGATTGGCACAAAAAATCTATCCAATCCTTTGTTTTTATGCTAATCTTAACATTGAAAACAATTATTTTTTTAATCGTTTTCTAAGATTTTTTTTGGATTGCCCTAGTTTTAAGATCAATATTGAACAAGTGAAAATAAAAATAAAATATAAATGATTCTTTACAAATTTAATTAACAGGTTCTATGGTCTAAGTATAAACCATGCATTAACTAGTATATAAACATGTTTTATCAAAGAAATAAATGAAAAGATAATATATATTTCAGTTCATGGATATTACGGGATTAAAAAAGCTAAATATTTGACAGAAATAATAAAAATACCTCGTATTCCGCTCTGTCCACCTCCCATTGTGATCTTTCGAGTTCGAATCTCGCCCATTCATGTTGAATAAAATGCAAAATGCCCGGTATTGAATACTGGACACTTTGACTAGATTCTTCATTTTGTTTATTATTTACACTAACTCCTATCTGAGATCCCACTTGCCCTCCGTTGTGATGAGATACGGAGCTATCATCCATGGCTGTAGGGATTTTCATGACATGGCCACCATTACCGTACTTGTCACAGACCTATCAATAACTAAGTTAAAATACGCAATATTAAAATGCTAATATATCATTTTTGTCTAGTATCTATTCCCTTTGAGAAACAACTACACCATCTACACCACTTTTTAACGACGAATTCATGTAGGAAAATTTATTGCATGACGGAATACAAAAGTCGAAACGACGTCCGTTCGCTGAACATTTACCTTTTATTTTTTTACGCATTTTTTTTTCATTAAGGCTATAGAAGCAAAGTTTGTGTTACTTTGACTATTTATGTCAGTGGGAAACGATATAACATCTAGGATGATATTCGTGAATTGAAAAATAATATTAAAAAAGAACTAATACATTAGTAAATAGTTAAAGTTTTTAACGGCAGCGTGGAGGACTGTAATACCATTATTTCACCTGTCCGTTGAATTTTTAGTTCTAACATTTCATTTTTTTTTATTATTATTAAACCTTATTTTGCAGCACGGAAACTAGTGTTACGAATGCGCATACGAACGTTCCGATTTTTATAATCTAGGGCTCTGGGGCACATCACATCAGGATGTTCCAGTTAGTTAAAAGTCATAGAGATAATATACATAGAGAAGGGATGCCATAGGCAGTTGTATGAAGGCGGCCTGTGGAATACAAACGGAAGATGTGAAAGCAGTACTATCTTTGTCCGATCTCACATGCGCATTGTGCATATAGGGCATTGAGCATATAGAAAGGAATAAAAAAAGAGAGAAAGAGTTTACTACACTTGCCGTTCTTTCGAATAAGACGGCCGCGTCTTAGGCTGACTTCCCTTTCCCATCTATATTATCTCTATGCCAAGAGTACAATAAAAAATAATACTCGTTAGAAAAATATCATGCAGGACATGATAGTCCTAAACATATTCATAGAATTCTAAATAAACTGATACATCATACGTTTATTAGAATGCATGATTTATTTTAACAATAAAAGCAAACTGTTTTCGAACATAACAAATCTTTTAAATCGGCTAGAAAAATGTAAAATAAATAATAGATTCGGAATGACTTTTTAAAAAGTTAGGCAATTAAATTTCCCATAGAAAGGTCCCGATTTCCGAATATCTTTCCACCTCTCCTTCACTCGCTTAACCCACGTGGGGCTAATTGTATTATTTTTAACTTATCTTGATTATTTTGATATGGTGACTACACTATGGAATATTTTAATTAGAATAGGCTTTTAGATGAGCTTTTCCTGGATATGTAATTAATAAAAATGTCACTCTACACCGTGTTTGGTAATACTTGCAACTAGCGTGGGCCCAGTAGGAATGTCGTGCAAGCCTTTCATAATAAAACAACCGGTTTTACTAATTAAATTTTGTACTACCAAATCAACAAAGCATTATAATGTGGAGACATATTTTAACGTACACGTCCAAGGGCTGCAATTTGGACAGCAATTCGGTGGCAATGACAGCATGATAATGTATTGTTCTTTGCCATTCCGTATGCCACGTAACATTAACACTGAAATGAATAAATAAAGATAATAAAATTTGCGTGGCATGTTCTAAAGCGTAGGACGCAATGTTATCGTCTCAAGGTTGCCGATGTCACCAATGTATCCGTGTTACGGTGACATAGCGATGTTACGATAGTTTTTTATAAATTTTGTTTATCGAAATCGGAGTAGGATGTCAATGAAATTTGTTGAAATGAAAATATTTTATTCAGAGTAGGATTTTTACAAATCTCTAATTGAATATTAAAAAATCATCTAGCAATAGTTGTGTGGAAAGTGGCATTCCCCTCGCGAGTTATTGATTATGATTGAGAGAATTTTTTTGGCTACTAACAATAATGACGATTTTTATTTTGACTACCGAGAATCAAACCAATGTATTAATTATCTAAAGTGCTTATAACAAAATAAAATACTATGTAGCACATCAGTGATTTTTTTGGTAGCTACTAACAGTAACGAATTAGAGCTCGAATTGCAACAAGACAAGATAATTTTTTAATTAGGCAAATTACTTGCATTTGATTGAAGTAGTAGACGAGAACATTTGCGGGCTAGATTTGAAGAAAGAGTCTACAATTAGTTGGAATAGTATAAAATAGGTATATATTTTTCCATTTCCTTAATTTGGTTTTGCATCCCAATTTCTTTAGGTTTAAATTAAATAGTTTTCTCCGTCTTTAGGGTTAATGATACTTACCTACATGTCTGCGCGACGTTGAATTTCCTAGTCTACAGGTAAAATTCCGACAAGAATTGAAATGTTGATGGTGTGGCAGACCTAACACAAAGATATCAAAGAAACTCTTTGGATTATCAGTAACTTAAGTCGCACCGCACCATTTTTATAATATAGGGCAACAAACGAGCAATCGGAGCCTTTCAACAACTAACGACGCTCATGAATATAAGCATAATTATGCATATGCGCTGCCCTACTTTTTCACCTCCTCACCCCAATGGGCCACCGGCTACTCACAAACAGCACCAAAACATGACACCGTAGGTGTCACTACACGGTGGTATCAAGAAAGCGAGAGATACCTCCCCGTTCGTGCCGGTCCAATTCCGTTGCATAAGAGAATGTAGTTTCAAGCATCATGCATGGCCCAACCTCTTACAAAACCTATATTTTTATTCTATATGCCCACATTAGTGACGCAACGGTGGTGAACCTAGGCTATTTACTTAAGCCACGAATCTGCCTTACTAGCCAACTGCCCTAATCCATACCGACAACAACACCAGTTCCCTAATGTGGTGGGCAGAGAGAAGCTATTGACGAATTAATAATGAATAGAGATCATGAATATTTTTTTAAATTTTATAGACTACTATGACGTAAGTCAAATTAATTCATTAAATAATTCGGCATCTTTCAATAATTTCAACAGTTTTAATACGGTGGGTAACCTATTTCTCCTCATCCGTGCATATATTATATGATTTATTATGGCATCGGTGTCAAAGTTATCAACCACAACGATCGAACATTTCCTTCGAACTTTTTATGGGGAGTCGATAACTTACTAACCACTACGTATTGATAGATAATAATGGACTGCCATTTTCTCTCACCCGTTCAAAACATTCACGAAAGCGAATAAACACCTCCCGCAATGGACTGTTTGAGAGGGTATTCTTTGTTCGTTTCGGGAATACGTAGTTTTCGGCATCTTAATATATACATATACAAACAGAACTCACAAATAAAAAAACAAAAATAATAACAAGACTTAACAATAATAAAACAGCAACAAAGACAAATATAACAACTAGCAAAACAAACATAAAATGGGAAATAACAAACAAAAATAATAACAAAATTTAACGACAATGGGATAGCAATGAAGATAAATAAAATAATTAGCAAAACATAGCGCGGGAAGCATACAAGGCAGGCGCACTCGTTATGGTTGACATATTGTAACCCAGTGACCAAAGAGAATGTAATAACGTTGTTACATTCTCCTTGCCAGTGACTTGATGCGATTAACAATATGGCCGTTACGATTATTTGTTTTTGCCGATTACTACGTGTCTATTTATATGATTAAACGTCTCCTTACATGCATCTAATTTTAGGTTATTATTTTTCTGTAATTTTAAAATTTGTTCATAAATGTAAATTGCATTGCATTGAAATGCAAATTTAATCTAATCCATCATTACTGATTGTTTTGTAAAGTCTGGTAATTCTTTAATTTTATTTATTTATATGATATGTAGAAATTGTGTAAACATTATGTGAGTGTATTGGTATCAAGTGTCACAGTACCCATGCCATATTAAATGAATTATAGGTTTAGGTTCACAAGAGGGACCGACCCTCTCCCTCCCGCAGATGAATGTTTGTAACATCTAATTTAACTATTATTATCATGGTCAGAGGGACCGAAAAGTCCCTTCCTACCCCGACTCTGTAGCCAAAATTGGCCCAGAGCGGACGTTTGGCTCATGGAAAGGATAATGACTGGTTGTCTCGGAATACCTAACCGGTACGGCGGTATTATTTGAGCTAGGAAAATCGCGAATCGTATTGGAATGATGAAGATGATTGAATGGATGAAGAAAGATGCATCGTCGATATTTTTAATCTCAACATCGATGTTTGAAAAAAACGATGTATCGTGTTAAGTACTAGGTATGTAGGTCGTTGTGTTTCGTGTCTTTCCTAATAAACATTATAGAAAAACAAAAATGTTTTTGGTGATATGGATATTCCGATGTTTTGCAACGGAGGATATTTTTAGTATAATTATAAAATAGAATAACACATGTCTTTCATCACACATACTCTGTCATTTGACGAGAATTCTGTGAATACACATTCGCACTCGCATTGCGCTTTTGACTCGTGTCCGGAATCGATGGAGTACGAGCAGTACAAGTAAAAGCGACAGCTGTATGAAAAGTATTACGTCTACACATGCCCACTGCTCACTGTCCTGCCCGTTTGTTTCCCTGCACATTTCGCTAAAGTATTTTTTTTTTCGGAGGGACCTACTACTGATTGGCGGCACTAACCTAACAGTTTGACTGATTACGGAAGACTTTTTGTCTTCTGGAGCCTCGCTAAAGTAAGCCGGGCACTGCAAAAATATAACATCTTAAATTAGTGTTGTCCTATTACATGTTTCTTAAATATCTGTTTCTGTTATGTTATTATTATATGTATAGCATTGATTAACTTTTAGCATCATTATTTTTTCGCCTAAATAAAACTCAAAATTTTGCTATAATACAATGTTTTCCATAATACAGTTGTAGGTACTCTCTAAATTTTATCGTACTGATTCAGAAATGTGACAAATATGAATCATTACATTTACAATCGAATAAATCGAACATCGATACCATGAACCATCGCAGTTCACACAGCCATAGGCGTCGTTTTTTATTTTATCACATTTCTTCTTGTTTCCGCCATTTTGTAAGCGGCGTTTCTAGGTTCGCTTGTAGATCTAAAATTAGTTTAAAGTATCACTTTTGTATCGTTAACTTGAATATTTTTGAAGTAAAATAAACTTAATATATTTGACTAAATGTCATAAATAGCAAATTTTCTGTTATTTGTAAGTTTCGGTAACAATTGTCTAATGCGCATTGTAACTCATTTCCTGTAAATTCTTATTCAATTTAAATTATTTACAGAAGAAATGTCGCGATACGGTGACTGTAAAGTGTACGTGGGTGACTTGGGAAACAATGCTAGTAAACCAGAACTTGAAGATGCCTTCTCGTATTATGGACCTCTAAGAAATGTTTGGGTTGCAAGGAATCCGCCGGGATTTGCTTTTGTTGAATTTGAAGATCCACGGGACGCTGAAGATGCCGTGAGTAGACTTTTGTTTTGAGCTTAGCATTTATACATTTCCTGACCAAACTTGGGTGTTTTTTTTACCATTTGAACATAACAATATCAGCCTTTTTTTGCTGATGAGACCAAGCCTTTCGTAAATGTAAAACATTTCATTCCCTTCAACTATCATGATAATTAAAACTAGTTTGTGTTTTAACATTTCCATCTCATATCTACTTTCTTCTCTTTTTAGATACGTGGTTTGGATGGTCGAACCATTTGTGGTCGTCGTGCCAGGGTAGAAATGTCTAATGGTGGACGTGGGTACGGTGGTCGGGGTCCACCACCCCGCTCTCGTTTACCGCCCCGTCCATATGACGATCGCTGTTATGACTGTGGAGATCGTGGTCATTATGCCAGAGATTGTACACGTCGTCGTCGTCGCAGGTAACCTTAGATATAAGATTTTAAATTGTCAATGTGTAATTGTTTTTGGCATGGAATCTTTAGAGACAAGTCTTAGATAATGTTAAATTATCTTGAAATAGGATACATTTGTTATATCAAATTCTATGTTATTAGGTAAAGGTTCCATACCATTGCTTTTGATCCACATAAACCAATGATAACTATGTTATAGGTTATCATTGGCCTGTGCGCCGAGATTGAACTCTTCAGTGTCTGCACTTCTTATAGTCTGCGCTACGTAGCTTTTACTTCACGGCGTGTACAACGCTAATGTTGGCAGCATCTTACTACGCTCTCTGGCTACGTAACTACAGCCTACGTGCACACACCACTTATCGAGAACTACTTTGAGATAACGTTTGTTCTACACTTCGTGACTCTCGTCTAATGTAATCACTGCATACACTCAGTGAGTTACACATTTTATCCCATATATCTGTTCAATGCAGGAATTCAGCTGGTCACGTCAACAAAATAAAAGTGATGTATATGCCCACAGCAGGCATATTTATAATACACTAAAGAGTATTTTGCAGAGAGCAAAAAGATAGCAAATTTTAAAAGATTGTTTTAACCATGTTTTGAGCTTTTAATCTTTAAGTCTATAGGTTTTTATATTTAGCTCCAAGATGATGTGTAAGGTAAATGATCCAATACTGTCTACTTTAGACTAAAAACATGTTTATTAGTATGTGTTATAACAATAGCAATCTTTCATATGATGAAAATTAAAAAAAAAATATGTCCAAAATTTCAGTCGTTCGAGGTCTCGCCGGCGCACACGCTCCCGTTCTCCAAGATCTGGATCCCGTTCAAGAAGCCGTTCACGTTCCCGCTCACGTTCGAAGGGAAGATCGATGTCCCGTTCAAGATCACGGTCAGCATCGAAAGATTCGAAAAAGTCCAATTAAGATTGTGACAATGCTGATATGTAGAATTGCATTTTTCATTTTTTTTAACAATCTAATTTTGATGTATGTGAAATACAAAGGTTTTCATCATCTGAAAGATTTGTACATAATTTGCAAAAGGTAATTTACATCAAAATTGGTTCGGACTAATATATTTTGACTAAGTGAAAGGCTGGTTTTTTTTTGAGTCTCCACTATGTCTATCCTCTAAATCTTAATTCACATACGAGTTAGTGCCATTGCTGGCAACCCTAACAAATATGTTAGCGATCTAAGGTACCACCCCCATTCATACCGGCCTAATTCAGATGTATGGCAGCAGCAGCAGTTAATAATATTATTTGTATACTCTATTACTTACCTGCAGCAGGAGGCTGCTACTGAACGCGCCTTCTACAATGCTTCAGGGAAATTAAATAAATTAATTAGATTTCTATGTACACTTGTACTGTTTGCTGTTGCTGTAGCACAGATTATAAATTAAAAAAATAAGGGCTTTATTTGTAAGGTTACATACAAAATGGTGAGAACTTAGCATAAGTTAGGCCAAACACTGATTTTCAGGGTCACCAGCTTTTTTATTCTGGCAATGGTGCTGAGGTTCTCGGCAATAATTTACGATTACAATTTGAATAAATTATGTAGTAAGTCTTAATATAAAGCTCTCGCGCGAAACCTCACATCAAATAGAGGTGGTGGTCAGTTATCATATCAAGCATAAGGATAATATCTAACAGAAAGATAACGTATAACCTGAACTCTCGTATACAGGTTATACGTTTGCTTTGGCTATGTCCCTCTATCCGACAGAAGAGCTGGGGATGTTCGCAAACAGTACACCTGGTCACCATCTTGTCTAGATCACATCACGATGGAAAAGCTGATGCTTCAGTAGTGCCTCTGTCAGCGGCACTAGTTACGCGCGTCACAAACGCATGTACTACTATTCAAATCATGTGACAATTACGGGTCGTCGTCTCAGACACGTTTTGTCGGACGAATACGACCGCATCACAACAACCGTCAAACATGCTCTCAGACAGGACACCGCTAATCCGGGTTAGGAACACGCTGGCGCCTTTGAGGACGAATGTAAAACATCCACTACAACTCAGACATCAACACACGTTCTATCACGAACGATCCGTACGACATCTTTAGAGGACTTTAGACTAATACCAATACGATTCGCGATTTGTAATACCGCCGTAATAGTTAGATATTCTGAGACTACCGGGCACCAGTCTTTTTACCTGTCAGAAAGTGAGGGGGGGTCCTCTCCATAAACCAAACGTTCACACCGAAGGCCGAGGTTATTTTAGGAACTGCGTGCGAGCTTCGTTAGACGTCGGATTATATTACAAAGCTTTACTCCCATCTGCGGGAGAGAAGGTGGTGAGTTCCATTTTCGACCATACCTTGCCTCGTTGTCTGACAAGCACTCGTAGCAATCAGGGATGTCATAGGTCTTGGAGAATAGAGGAGGAAGCTATGAAAGCAGTCCATCTTTGACCATTTAATCTCGCATCGGAATCTATATGAATCGTAGACCATTCTTATTGCGTAGGTACATTGAAAGAGATATGTACAACAGCGCGGCATATATTATCTCATTTACTTATTATTTATATGATAAATAAACAGCGATATACCTTCTTATTAAACTCGTAATTTCCTTAGTTTTAATTTAAGGCATAAGCTTGTTGGATATCACTTAAGACTTAAGTCCAAAGCTTGAAAGCATTAAGTAAAGATAGCCGAATTGGAACTGTAGGTACCTCTCACATATGATAATATGTGCAGGCCGGTAGGCCCTTTTGTATGCTATCGACTTTCGTGCGGTTTCTAAGGGGAAAGGGAAACAAAAGCATCTGACAAAAAAATTGTGGCGGCGCTAAAAAAGGCTCGGACTGTGCGATTACAACCTAAGCTATGAAACAAAGAAATAAAATTAACCTTTAAAAACTTATATATAATGTTTAATTAACACATTTGTTGTATTACAAGTTTATAAAAATGGCGGCCGTTTATGTTCCACTGATGTGCTTAGTACATGTTGTTTTTTTACATAACAATTTTGTTAACTAATTTTAACTGAGATCATATAAATTATTCATAATTTACCTACGTACTGGATAATGATGGATCTGGTACATAGATACTATAAAAAATAAAGATACACGTAGAATGTCGGTATTAACCACATAAAGATCTAATAATACCTATTGACATAAATATAAAAATAACTTCGATTTAATCTCATTTAAATAATATATTTAACTTAAAGATATTTCATATAAATTACACTAAAACTGTGAGTCTATTAAAAATGATTTTATATATTTATAAACTATGAACATTAAAAAAAAAATCTGTTTCTAACACAATATATTAATTGGGTGACATAAAATTATTAGGGCTTATTGATTGAATGACACTAATCTTGTTTGATTTTATTAGTTCTGATATTCCCCTAATGCTAAACGAAGAAGGTGCTAGCAAATATTTATAATTCAATAGGATTTAGTATTTTTGCCCAAATCAAATATACATGTACCAAATCAACTCTAAATGTTAAATATTAATTATATTCTTAAAAAAATAATTTTGATTATCACATGAATTCTTGGATATTGACTATAACAAACACTTATTACTAAATCAAAATGTCCCATAACATAAGAACAGAAGTGCTTTTTTGCATTTGGATAACTTACCTTGAATGCGTAGTAGTAGTGTCTCTTTGGTGCAGGTGTCAGGAAGGTGGCTATTTCAAACTTATCCATGCGAACACGTCTATTTAGGAACATTTTCGTCAATCGCTCGAGACTAGTTGCATGATGTACATTTCTTAATCCCAAGTAACAAATAATAGTGGCCAGTGTTTCTTATCACTTTAATATTTACGGCGTATTCATACAATTTCATCAGTTTACATAAACAGTCACTGAATTGAACGATCTCCAATTGGTTATAAAAATTATATCTGGCCAGACATTAATATTTAATACTAATGTCTGATCAGAATATTATCATGTAAACGTCAGAAAATTTTCAAAATTCATATTCAAGTAATTTAAAAGATCTTATTACCAGCTGACACCTGTTTTTACAAACACTAATTTATTAACACTCTAAAAATGGTTAATCTAATTTCTTGGAAGTTTATGACATAGAGGTGTTGTTAGTTACTTTCCCTCAAGATGTGGTGCATTTGCTCTTCTTTTCTGTAAAACCAGTAATAATGTACATACAATAAAAAAACTTTCTACATTAGGCCCACAATCTTTACATATCTTACAACTACATCAGAAATGTATTATTATAGTGAATTTCAAAAAACATGCTAAAACATTCATTGAATCATGTCTACCAGTAATAAAAATTTTGTACGCATCAGATACAATAAAGTAATATGAGATTTTTTTGCAAATACACCATAATGAGCTTACTTTGGTAGAGGTGGGATAAGCCCATAGCCCTCTTGTATACAATATGGTTAGTTATTTCATACATATATTACCTTTAATTACAAAATATAACATGCAACATAATGTATAGATAAATTATGTTGCATGGTAGAAATGGTGTCAATGACTATCTATCCATATTTGTTTGTAACACACTATAGTCCACATCATTACTAACTATGTTTTGTCATGGGAGACTTACGTATCAAAATAGGAAGATATTAATTCCTTTTGCAAAAGTAGTTGAACATTATAAGAAATTGTTGAGAACATATTTCAAAATATCACATAATACAAGGTGACCCCTAAATAGTTTGGATCCCTTTTATAGCAATTACATCGACATTTCTTACGGTCTACAATACAATTTCTATATCAATTACCAATGGAAAGACCTTCCTATCTATAGATGTTACTCCATCCCTTTCCTGTCATTCTTTACAGAACTACTTTAGTTTTATCAATAACAGATACACTATGGCAGTGGGTGTCTCTGTTTCCTTTGCCGTCGGTGTATCTGCTGTGGTGTTTCTAAATGAGTATCTTGATTTTGTCTCATATCCTGATGATGACTTTCATTTACTTTCTTTTCTGGTTTTTTGACCATATGTGCATTGATTGGATATTTAAGTGCAGTTCCTAATTGTTCATTGTGTTCTTCCAAAGAATTTACAGCATAATGTAATACTAATTCATTGAGTGTTCTGAAATGATAAAAGTATTATGAAGTTTGCTTATTGACATACTATATCCTAGTAGGACTACTGGACCCATCTTGGATGATCTTTCCTGAGGATGAGAGGTTCTATTGGATAATTATATAAAAATGGTATTAATAATTTTTAGATGCAAGTGATGCTAATAATGATGCATGCAAATGTAAATTTTTAAATAATAAGTAAAATAACAAAATATTACATTCAAACACCATAAAATATACTTACTTGTAAATATTGTATGGTTCTGCAAACCCATAACCTCTTTCAGTCTTGAAAATTATACAATGGTATACCATATTATTACAGCAAATTGACAAAGCAAGTTGACCAGTAGAATTAGGGCGAATCAAGAAGGTTCCTTGTGGTTTCCCTTCTAATAATTTCTCAGCCATTTCACGGGTGCAATTCTCAACCATCCATGTAACCATCTCACGGTGTGCATACAACTCTTCTAGTTTGTGAATAGTGTCATCTTCTAATGCATTTAAATATTCATCTGTTTTACCTCTCTTCTGCAACCATCTATAAAGAAGGAATAGTAAATATTTGTATATAACTTGATTAATTTAAGCTGTTTTCTAAGAACACAGGAATAATAAAGTATTTGCTACCTATTCTCTTTGTATAACAAATAGAAAATTAGAACATTACACATGGAGAGGGTGGCAACAGGACTTTACACTATAGTAATCCTAGCATATTATTTATTATTAAAATCTTGAATGAATGAAACAATTGAATGTCTTTTAGTGGCATTTTATTCTATTTATGTTTTCAATAAATTTGGAGGAAATATAAACACTTACATTTTATGACGGTCTTTTATTTTGTAAAGATTAATAATATCTGATTTTAGCTTTGTAATTTCTCTTTCTAGTAGTAGATTAGATTCAACAGTCACTTTCAAAATATTGTGTAGTTGTGCTCTTGCTTGCTTCAAACTATTCACTCTTGAAATTAGTTGCCGGTTGTTTTCTATCAGATCATTTTTTTCATGTGGCTGGGCTTGCAATTGCATTTTTTCTTGCACCTTCAAATGATCCTCACAAACCTTGACAGTTTCTTTAAATGCATCCAAGGCTTGTCTCTTAAATTTAACTTCTTCCCTTAGTCTCATATATTTATCAGCGCGCTCATCATAATCTCTAGTCTTTAAAACAAATTCTTTATGAATATCTTTATATCGAGTTTCAAGAAGTTCATCATTCATATTTTCCCCACAATCATTATCTTGATGTCTTGACAATGGATACATAAGTTTAATATCAAGACTACTATTACAATGTGCAAGGGAATACTCAGTATAAAATCTAACAAGATCAACAATAGAGTTAAATTCAAAAGGTTCACAGAATCCATAACGACCATCTTGATTATAAATTTTGATCAACTTGTTAGTACCACCTTTACGAATAGTTAAAGTGTAACCTGTATCTTTGTTTGAGGCATTTCGAACTAGAAAGGTCCCATCACATGTGTCTCTTAGCTTCTCGTTGGCTTCATCTCTGAAAATGTTAATCAATTAGATATATATAACTAAGTTATGCAAGTAATTTTTAAAGCAATATTTAGTTTAGTAATAATGCTCATGAATAGTGCTTATTGGCAAATATCCTTAATTGTAAAGGATTCAAGATGTTAATAACAGATAATTAGATGATAAAATGCCAAACCATTAACATTTTAGTTACTGACCAAAAAAAAAAAAGAGAAATGCTTTAAATATTTTTCAGTACAATTACTACTATTGCCAAAGTACAATGGGATCTTAGTAATCCATGCTAAGTATAATAATCTAGACCACTTTGTAATCCAGAATACCCACTGCTTTTAATAGAATTTTTTTTAAAAATTTCAATAATATAACATGTGATATACAAGTTATTAGAAGTCGAAGCATTTTGATGTCTACCTACACCCACAGATTTGCGCATTATCGTTGTCTGTAGATGCGTTGCCCTTATTTCCTCCTGCCCTCTAATGGACCACAGGCTCACACTGACCATAGATATCACTTAAGTGTCATGTGAGCAAGAAGTTGTATCTGTCTAATTGTGCTGCAATGCAGTATTGCACTACCACTTACTACCTATTCAGAAAATATATTAATTTCTAAATTAAAATGGTGTTTTAATAAAACCTATCAATTGGAATTTTTTTGCTATGACATGAAACAATATTACAAAAGTAACTGTGCTTTAATAAATGAAAAGATCTCTTATTTTTTCAAATTAATGGATCTCCATGAAAACGACACATTTTTAGCTTCTCAGTAGCAGTACTAATGGAATATTATTAATATTTTTTATAATAGCTATCACAATAAGCAACAGATTATCTTAAGACAAGTATTGAACTATTTTTGCACAATTTAAATTGTATAGCTAAAATAGATTTATAAGGTAGAAATTCAACACATACCTTGTTATATCACCCCAATACCATTCATATTTTTCCAAATTATCCTCTGCAGGTTGCTGAGGAGCACCTATTTCTACCATTATATCAACATATGATGGACCACTTCTTTAGAAAATAATATTAAATAACTCAATAACTCCCTGACAAACGCCGATTTTTAGCAACTCGGTCATTTCCGCTTGATTGAGGTTACAACAAAAGCGAATTCACAACAAATACGGCATATATTGCGCGGGGGTTCACTTAAAAATACCATTTCACACAAATCACTAGGCTAATCTATCAGAATATCGTAAGAGTTCACAAATACTACAAAATGTAGGTTTAGAGTTCACAAAGGAATATAGGGCTAGACAGTCGGACGGTACCTAAGGCCTATGGCTGACAATTACTTTAAATTCACAATCATTGTTATTTAATTATAGAAAATAAAGTACCCCTAAGAATATAAAGAAGATTAACATGAATTAAAACTGGGAAACACCATTATTGTATAAACTTTTAGATTCTACAATTGCCACTCGCCTTGGACAGACCATCGCTGATCTCAGAACTCACAGAACTTCAGAACTTAAAGATTACAATTGAAAATACAGATAAAAAATACAAAATTGGACAACAGATTAAAAGTGAGTTTTCTTGGTGAGCGACCTTCTTGTGTTTTAATTTTATTGTATTATAGCCTTAGATCATTTAATAATTAGTATTAAATGATCTAAAACAACAGCAAATAAATAGGTCTGCATGAATTTCGCATCCAATCTGAAGGTTTGTGAAATTATCATCAATAATAAGATTAGGTCCGTATAAACCACTATGTTACGTTTTCTTTATAATTATTCATTTGGATGATAAATCGATAAAATTATGTCGTTCAGGCTTATAGTCATGTTCCGAATGGAGCCTACGAGAAAAAAGAGATCTAAAATTTTACTCTTTACTAATAAGAAAACATATAAAAAAAAAATCACTTTGTTTTCCTTGTGATATATAACATCCAAACTATGAATCCAAAAAAAAATCTCTCCAAATCACCCTCTATATAGAAACATTAGGTATTATGCAAGGTATAAACCTGAAAAGGGGTTCAAAACTATTTATATTTTATATTTATTTAAAAATTCGCTACGTAGATATCTTAATATACAAGATATAAATTAAACTGATGTTTAAACTGATACTTTAAAATATCGATTCTAAAAATTTTAGCTTCAGAAAGTGTGTGCTATAGAGTAACTAGCCTATTCACCTCAGCCCTGTGTTTTGATTTCAGACTTCAGATCACTCTTTTTGACTATGTCTTAATTTACCGATGATTTCTGCACTCCTGCCACACACAGTAAGAAATAATAGTAAGATGGTACATCTTTATAACATTTATTAAGTTTAGTCTGTGGTTGTAATCTTGATTAATCAACTCTCTAGAGTTCTAACCTAATTGTCTACTGGATGGGTAGATCCATCGACGTCTAGATTATGGACAACAGTGGTTATTGAAATCAGTGTTAACAACCTATAATGTGGCAATGATCGTAACAAGAATGTAAACTTATCGTATATGCCAATAAATTGACCTGAAATTATCGTACTTTTCACAATAATATACCAATACATTGTAGTACAATACGCGTATGATAATAGTATATTATCTTACGCAGAATGTAGGCTGGAAATAACATATACGTATATAATTATTATACGATTGGAAACACTAAATTTGAAATTAATTATCAAACCACAGACCATAAACTACATGAAGTGCTAAAGACAATGACGACCATAATGTGACTATGGAATTTCGACTAAGATAATGGATCCACCCATTAGTTAGTGCAGCCAGACTATAACATGTGTGTGTATGTGCCTGTGTTACATGTCATTGTATTACATGGAGGCGGATATGAAATTTGATGTTATTGCAGTACAATTATAGTCTTAGTCTTAGCTTAGCTAGGAAATGACTCAAATGCGAATATGATATTAAATCAAATACTAAATATAATAAATATAAATAAAAATTACGCAGACAAGAGTTATTACTAAAAGTCGGCAAACATAATCACTACAACTTAGCTGAAAATTAAATTAATATATCGTTAAAATATATATTCATTATAACAATTCAACAAAGCGCCCATTAATAATAAACATGGAAAATATGTAATAATAGAATTAAGATATTCAAAACTGTTCAAATTTAAAATTAATATAACATCTGTACAATACACATTCAAATGCGCGTGTAATGCAACATGCGTCTCTTTTCCTCTTTATAGTTGTAGGGTACGGCGAGTAAGTAGACGCGCCTTTTTTTTTTCGGAGGGACCTAATACTGGTTGGTGGCGCTTGTCCAGCCTCAACAATTCGACTGGCTACGAAGACTTTTTTGTCTTCAGGTTTAGGGAGACGATAGGGGGACAGACCCCCCTCTATTCCCTCAGCTGTAGACGCGCAATCACGAGTGTCGCGACACAAAATTTGAAGCGGTACAAAATATAATTTTGAGCTGCTCTTACATTTTGACGTCTTGTCCGGGACAAATGTATCGCTTCTCCTATGTCAACACCAGACCAATACGTCTATATAGTTAGTGATAGGACCATAGATTACACTTTAACTTGCTAGTTAGGACTTCGGGGATATTTCTTTGATTTTAAATGTTTTTGATTTAAATCGCTCGTGATAAATGTATAAAATAAGCTACGACAATTAAATTATAACCATGGAAAAGTTATTAACGTATGTTTGATCATGAAAAAATACTCGTTGTTTTGAATAATTGGACGTCAAAATGTGTTACGGAAAATATGTTTTATTATTATTTTCTTTATTGTTTGTTGCTTCTGCTACACATATAAAAGGTGAATTTTCTACTCACGAATTTTTTAAGTTTCTTGTTAAATTTGGATTCCAAAAAACAGACATACACTTTCAAAAGGAAACATATGGCTATATTTTTGGAAACTTATCATCTATTGAAAATTTTAAGTACCCTGTTACATTTGCGGTTTTGGATAGAAAACATTTCCTACATTACTATAAGAGCCGAGACATCGTTAACAAAGAATTTGCATGCCAAGCTATGTTTCAACAACTAAATAGCTCTGCATATCATCCTAAATGTAATGCATATGGTCAAGATTTGTTCAGAAGAATACCATGCCCCAAAAGTAAACTATGCATAGATGAGGACATGCCATGGAATGTCATTAAATACAATCAATTTACATATGTTATTCAAAATACAGGCCAACCAAGGTATGTAAACAAATATTGATCAATCATAGCAACATTTCTTTTGTAAATAATTAAATATATTTTATTCAAATTATATATTTATAGGTTTTGGTATGTCTCAATGGTATCTTGTTATCTGGATGAAGTAACGTGCACATGGCATCATTATACTGGAACACCATCACATGATAATAAAAGTCTAACAAAAATTCCTCAAAAAATACAATATGACTTTTGGTTAGTTAATGGGAGTCCAAACATGTCATTTTACAACACAATGTTATATCAATTCTCATTTGATAGACAAAATACATTAGAGTTGTATTTAGTGTTTTGGCTGTGTTATATTATCCTTTTGCCAGTTCAAATTTATGCTGTTCGGTAAGCTAATTAATATATTTCTATTAGTAGTTATTAATAACCTTACATATTTTTAGTTTCTATGTTGAACCAAATATGGCTGGTACAACCACACTGTTACCACAGATGTGATGTGTGATTTGGTACTAATTGCTTGCAAAAATTAAAGATAGCATGCAACTTTAATTTTTGTAAAATTAGTCTCCAAAGCCAAAATTTGGCCCATGATGCTATTACTGTCTTACTATAGGGAGGGGTTAAAGGAGGACAGCTGTGCATAGGTATGGCATCTAATTACATGGATGCTCATTAGTGAATCAAAAAGATTTAATTGCTCTTTTGTTATTAAAATAAGTTGGTACTACTTTAACTTGATGAAAGCATTTACACTGCATTGGAACACACCCAATGTTCTAATAGAATAGAGTAGGTATTCTTAAATTTCGAGTTTCAGAATCGTACTCCCATTAAAACCTCATGGAAGCCATCATCCAACTTAGAGGGGATGAGGTGACCTGGATCTTATGGTTGGAAAAACATCATTGGTCCATAACACTTAAACAAATCTTATTCAATTAACAACAAAGTCCAAAACTAGCTTTAACACTCTTGGACTATATTTTTAATTCAAGAGTTCATTCTTTTGGTTAAATAACTTTTAAATGAAGAAGACTTAGCTACTTGTTTAGACTGATTGAAAAGAAACCTATTTGATATATATATATTTTGGAAGTGTCCACTTTTTCAAAGTTCACTATCTATTATTGCAAAATTTTGTAAGCTTATTGTTAATTAAAGTGTAATTTTGTTTTACAGAATCCAAAGTCACCCTGTGACAAAGCTATTCACATCCAGCTTGGTGCTTGAATTCATAGCTCTCTGTTTTAATGTGCTGCACACTGTAAAGTTTGCTGCTGATGGAGTAGGATTTGCAGGGCTTTCTGTAGCTGGTGATATACTTGATATTATGAGTAGAGTAAGTTTGTATCACTACAATAATATGTATGATTTATAAATATTCACTTTACTGTAGATAGTCCAATATTCGCCTTTTTATAAGAAATTGTCCCTCACACCTAATGTAGTAGGTCTTTTGTTCTTTATGACGTCACACACACAAAAAGATATTTGTGAAATGCAATAATTTATTTTGTCCGTGCTTCCTAAATTTCAGTATAAAGACAAAACAAAGTGTTCTGTGTACTGATGAGTTAAAGTTGGATAGGAATAGTGGAGTATTAGCAATCTTGGTTTTTAAGTAAAAGACTTAAAAGATTTTTATGTTGCATATTCTTATCAAAGTAGTACATAGTAACTACAGATAATATTGACAACTGATGAACTGATGTACCTGTGTGCACTTTGGATCTGTGTTAGATGCAGCAAGACACTGACATGTCACTAGCATCACTTACGTATCCCACACTCAGTGGCTAATCATAGTTCCACATTATGTTTTAAACAAGCAGTGGATGAAAAGATGCTGATAATGATGATGGTCTTTGTAAAAATAAAAGTATGTCTTGTACGTTTTAACATTAGTTACATATACTAGTTGTGCCCACTGTTCCATCAGTGTAAAATATAACCCAAAGGAAGCTTTCATTTTTTTATAGCCTACAACTTAAGATTTGTAAAGTTTGCATTAAAATCTGTTCAGGCACTTTCATTTAAATTTTTTCTTGTCAATCATGCGTCACGCATGATCAAATAGGCAGACTGACATAAAAAAAAAATCTTGGAACTTGTTCTGTCCTACTTTAGCTTTGTTATATGTATTGTAAGGATAAAAGATAAATGATGATGATGTGATAACCCTAGTAAAGTAATATGTGTGTTTCCTTTTATTTCAGACACTTTTCATGCTTTTACTTCTCCTGTTAGCTAAAGGATGGGCTGTGACTAGGTTGGAATTAACATACAAACCTTTAGTTTTTGGAGTGTGGATGGTCTATGGTATTGTTCACATTTTACTTTATGTTTGGAATACTGTAAGTACTATTCTATTTTAAATACTTACTATATTTGATAAGGCCACAGATATTATTATTATTTATAGAGGTATTACCATGCTGAATGGGGCTTGTACCTCTAGATTACACAATACTGCAGTAGAGTGCCTGATATGTGTAACTCATGAAGGCTCATGAGTTTTCAGTGGTATATTGGTCGGAAAATCGGCAGGGGGCCAACATAACCTCTATGTGGATGTTTTTTAGCATCAGTGGTCACCTAACTGCTTGTTTGCCCCTATGATAGCACATGTTTGTGTAGACATACACACAGTGAGTCTTGAATAAAAATAATTCTTTTATGTGTGAGATCTGTGGCAACTACTGAGTTGTAATTAGCACTTGTGAAGTATGTTTTAGTGTAAGTTTAAGTTTTGTTATCCCTAATTTTCGATTTCTCAATTACAGACTGAAGTAGATATCATAGAAGAAATAGATGAATACCAAACATGGCCTGGTTGGCTAGTGCTTACTCTACGTGTCACTATCATGACATGGTTTGTGCTAGAATTGCGAAACACAATGTTATATGAGCATAATATGGCGAAGCTCAATTTCCTGTTACACTTCGGAGCATCAAGCCTTGTATGGTTTGTGTACTTGCCCATTATTGCTCTAATAGCACTACAAATAAGTCCACTGTGGAGGTTCAAATTTATAATAGGTAAGACCTAATTTTACTTATATGCATGTACTGCTGATCCGTCCCTGATTCGACCGTGAATAACATGGGTTCTGACGGCTGCCTGGAACAATTTATAAAGGTTGTGCACTTGCTCTATACATTGGTGAAAACTGCATATTTCCCATACAGTCACAGGTTTTGGGGACCCGTGAAACTCGCGCACGGCCTATCCGGGCTACCACAGCATATATATATATATATGTATATGTATATTTATTTTATTCTACTTTGCAGGTATAACATATTCTGCTGATTGCCTGGCGTTTTGTGTAATGGCACATTTGCTGTGGCCAACTCGCTCAGAACAATACTTGTTACTGACTCCACCAAATTATACAGGTAAAGTGTGTTAATATTATTGTTATGGAATACGGAGTTAACATTATACATAAGAAGATGTTAACATAACTGTATTTTTCAACCCTGACAGTCTACTCGAGTTTACTCGCTAACAAGCCCCCGATTAAAGTGATATTAAATGAATATAAAAGAACAACTCATTTTTTATCTGTCAGCACAAAGCGTCATTTATTTACGAATATTGTAAACTATTTGTTTTCTAATACAAGTACTATTAAATTAATCATATTGGACAATCGTTTCAAACCAGTTGATTAGATTCATACCTGTTATATTTGAAATCCATATTTGGTTAAATTAAACTTAACTTTTGATCCTATCTAGTATCGCTCATATGATAGCGGCGAAAAGAAAAAGGGGAGGTGGAGGTGAAAAGGATGGCATAAAAATTTACGTGAGTGAAAGTTGAATGGTTCGTCAGACAGGTAGCCGACGTGAACGTGTTATAACGTTATAGCCGATTGCTGTTTCACTGGATTAGCCTCATATTCTTGAAGTAGAACTCCTTTAGGCATGCTAGACTTGAGGGGAGTGAGCTGGTGAATGCGTGATGGGAGCGTTGATGAGGCCAAAGGTGTCGGGAGGGAGATATGAGTGAAGATAGAGAGAGTAATGTTTAGTATTGTATGTGCAAGAGGTGCGGGCACACATTTTCTTCAACTCATAGCAAGTTACCTTTCGTATAAATACATAAGTTTTACTCCGGGTGAAACGGCAGGGCACAGCATATCTATTAAAAATATTAGAGTACAAATAAATTGTTTTCAATTTATCATACAAAAATTGGTATTTTTTCGCAGCTGGCATAGAAGAGTTGGACGAATTTGACGAGTCTCCGCACGTGGTCCATAGTGACACAGTGGCCCTGACCACAGAGGAAAGTGGCAACATGGATGACGAGGAGGTAATATTCACGAGAGCACAGAAAAATGGAGCCACAGTGTTCTCATAGCGACCTTCATGAAGAGCCACGGATGTTGCTCAAAATGTGCAGGCTTGCAGGTGACTGCACACTTTTATAGCCACACGGAGTTGCTATGGACGAACTAGGTGGCAACTCATGCAGATTATTTGCTATATTTAAATAAAAACAAAAGACTGTTAAAGAGATGAACAAGATGTACATTTTATTACATATACGGTACAATTTACTGTACGTCGCATTAGGTTTATTTTCATATGACGACCAAAACACAGCGCCACCTGGACTTGGGTCATTGATATTAAAGTACATAACTTTTGCACATTATGATTAACAGAGGTAAATTTTTAAAAGGTACATAATGTATTTTAAGATTTTTTTCTCTTAAGATGTGTTTTGAACAAAATAAGAGTTTTATTGAAATTTGGATTGCTGATTGTGTATTACCTAAAAATGTATTGTATAAGCTATCCCGGATTTTCTAGTACCTAAGTATGATTTATTTACCAATCCATAATGGTATTTTAGCGAACAAGTACCTTTGGGCGTTTTACATGTTAAGGATAAGTATACAACTTTATACAATTAACGATGTTATGTATATTTACTATACTTTACACTTGACGTAATAATACTTGACGAAGCCTTTGTCGTCAGGTTCCCTTGTCACGGAAACGTGAAATACAGGTGCAGCAAAACACGATCGTAAAAGTAAAGGATTTCAGTGGAAGCAATCGAACGTGATATCCTGTCGGAAGGATAAGCTGTTTTTTGAAGCTGTCAATGTGAACACAGCTTCAGAAACAAAAAAATAAAGTGTTAAATTAACTTAATTGAAAAATATATTACCGAATGCGAAACTCATTGCCAGTATTATTTATTTAGTACTTAGTCACTTTCATTCATTCACATGTCGTAGTTTTCTCCACCACATTCTAATCTCAGCATGTAATATAGAAATTATAAAAATTGATGTTTATTTGTTTTAAATATTATTTAAGTAAATTCTTTATAGATATTAATGTAGATGTAAGTGATATTGAACTGAATTTTTAATTGTAAAGGAATAAAATAAGATTGGTTTCTTTTGTTACTCGAGTATACAGTTTATAATACTAAAAGTAAATATTAGTAATTAGTTAGTAACCGAAGTGCCAATTTTATTACTTTGGAAACGCTAGAATAGACCTCAGCTATTTAAATGGAGATTATAGTGCTTTGACTACATCACAATATATAAGATTATACACATTTTTTTATACTGTATGAAAATTTAATAATTTTAATCAATTTATGAGCCTTGTTCAACATTCATTATTTTTTAATTTTTATGTATCTGTATTCATAAGATTGCATGCAATGTGTTATCAAAAAACAAATTGTGTCGATTATAGATATACTTAACCTTGAATAAAAAGTGTATATGATACCACAGGTATAGACAGGGTTATAATTGATTCTATTGAGTAGTAGGTGACATTTTTTCCATTTTGCTTGCTCATGTAATTTTTAAGTTTTATTAGATACTAGTGCAGCTGATGCTAATCTATAATTTTTTTATAGTATGTTTTTTATTTAGCTTGTCTACTTTAAATTAATGATACCTAACATGCAATTATACTAGGTACCTAAAATGTGTTGTTAGATAATTATTAGGTATAAAATAAACACCGAAGTATGAATTTGTAAAAATGTCTTCCTAGTGAAGATCATTGATTCTATATAGTAAATATAAAAAAACAACATTATATACACAGGTAGATTATACGTAATGGCTAGCTCACATTATTAATAATATTTAATACAATTTCGGATACTTTACACATTTTAAGAAAACCATTGAATTAAGTCCCACTAATGGAACAGTTTTTGCGGGTTAGCGAACCTCATATGACGTCCTTAAATAATGAAAAATTATGTATACTCCATGTATGTACAATTTGTCATTAATATTCTAAAGGACATCACAAGAGCGTCCACTTCTAAGAGAAAGCATTTGTAAAACACTAAGATAACACTAGATGAAGAGAATGAGCTAATAAGAAATTAACAATAATTTTAAATTTAATTTCAACAACAACAACAACACACCTTTAGTCCTATACCCGATTATTGCACAATTAAATTTCTAATAATAAATTATTCAATATTTCTCAATAAAAAAAATAAAAACAAAAAAATAAAATAACCACTTACAAGATATCATCGATTATTTAATGATTTTATGGACGCTTTTTATACACGGTTCCTCACTGCTGGTCATCTCCACAAAAATCTGTGGGGTTTACGGGCATCGAGGCGGACCTCATAAACCGGGTCGGGTCGCAAGGGGACGACTATCCCCTCGGTAACGGGGCCGCAATATTTGCGGGTTCGCCATCACGGCTTGTGTTGTCGGAGCGCGAAGCTCGACGACTGTTCGGAGCGCGATGCACGACGACTGTTCGGAACTCGAGACTCGACGAAAGTTCGGAACGCGAAGCTCGACGAAAGTTCGGAGCTCGGAGCTCGACGAATAATCGGAGCGCGGAGCTCGACGACTGTTCGGACCTTGTCTTGCACGGTTCCTGGTCTCTATTCTCCATTATACTATTTTTATCACTACCATAGAGTAAACCAACGGCTTACTCTATGGTAAAAGGAATGTAGAAAAAATAGGAAAGGATTGGTATATTCAATGCGTTTTAGGTAAATTAAATTATAAATACACACAAAAATTATGTAAAAGTTTGATAGATGTGTTGTACTTAATAGTATGTGTTTATTTGAAATACGTATTTTTAACGAAATGATCGCTTTGCAGTAGGTGAGTAAGTTCTATTTACACAGTAGATGTAAATGCAATGAATGTTCCTTACACTTATGATGTAAATTTCAATTATATATTAAATAGAGTACAAGTAGGTTTGTGTCAAGTCAATAATAATAAGCATTTAAAAATTACCACTCTGCACATTTTAAAATAAAAATAAAATAGCAAAATTTAAAAAGTGCAAGTTTCCTTAATAACTATTTATTAATAACTTTGCTTGAATTGCATCAGAATCAGCAAATTCGTCCCAGGGCCCAATATAGTTCCTTGGTTAAAATTATGCTCAACAACTGGCAGCACTGGAAAGCATATCTTTTCACAATGCGCCTCTGTTAACGGTCAACAGGCTATTAGTATCTGTTATCAACATTACAATTTTAACTTTAAATTTTATTAGCAGTAATCCTTAGTCTGCAAAGAAACTGATGACTATCGACGCCCATGAACATCCACATCCCCCCCCCCCCCCC
>JAFELO010000166.1:722523-761466 GCA_017140195.1 Eumaeus atala
CATCCTCCCCCATGATATATTTTATGTGTGCTAAATTTGATGTATTATTTGTAATCCAACTTGATTAACCTGAAATTCGAGAACGTTTGAGAACAAATTGACCGTTTTTTTTATTTTAAAGCTAATTCTATAGTACAAAGTTGTGGTAATTTTTAAATATTTGAAAACAAATCGTAGTTCCGTTACGTGATAAATTACAATTATTTTTAGCATATAGTTTAGGTAAAAATTATATATTTTAAAAACTTATTATTGTCTGCGTTGTGAGTAAATATTCTATTACATAGTCTACTTTCATGGGGTCAGTTGAATGTCTTCAATCGTTATTTATTGAAATTGAAATCTAGTCTGGGTTGAAAATGAAATGTTCGATTGATTCTCACATTCAACGTCCACTTGGAAATGAACAGAGGCTGCGTTCCATGGATCACTCCTGGTACTACTCAGTATTTTTATAGTTGTCAAAACCATTGCAAAAATTGGGCAATTGAGCAGTACCGACAGTAAATTTTGGAACCAATCCGAAGAGAGTGTTGTCGAGTTGTCCAACGTTGTCTTGTGCTGTTTATTTTGCCACGATGCACTATACGCTGGCGAGATGAGGAAATTATAATGAAAATTTATAACTTCTAATATATCTTTAATTTTTATCCCTATTACCTGATACCAATGTATATCTCGATTTCAATTTCCATAGTCGGCGCTCTATTGAAAGGAGAATGGAGAAGAGCTTTATATTCCAGCGAGGTCTACAGATAATTTGACGAATTTATTTCACAACTTTAAGAACTGTTAATCAATTTTATACAGTAGACAAATGCCCATTATATAGGTACTGTCACTGGCTAAATCAAATGTTGATAATTTATTTATTATTTATTTATAAACGTTGATGCAAATCATAATCATATACTGCGCTAGACTGGTAAGTAAAGTAAGTCTTTCTTCTTTTTTCCGTGCACATAGTTGCAAAATTAGTCCATTTTCAACCGATACTTAAAATGACTACTGCATAATCTAAAGTTACGGAGAGATACCCCGATCGTGCCAGACCAATTTGGCTTCAACACAGCAGAAAAAAACGTACACCTGTCACAACGGCAGGTGAGGCGCCTGGAAAGCCTTGGTTCTGTCTGGCTCTGATCCTTTTAAAAAAAAGTTAATGAAATTACAACTGATAGGTGGGACACCACCCGGTTCACGGAACTTATTCTCGAATCTTGGCTTTTAATTCAAACCAAACCAAGTTGGTTACTGAACTTGCCATGCGGTTTGATGGTAGATAAGATTTGCTGTGAAACTACTCGTCGAAGAACGAAGATAACCGCCATGTCGACATTATACGGAGAAAATAGGAATCTAAATACCTAAGTCTTGCCATAAATATTGTATCATGGAAAAAATAATGTTTTGAATAGCAAATAACGTTTATTAATGCTATCCATTGGCTACAATACAGTCCTTCAAACGTTGAGGCTAGATATCAATAGAAGCACGCACTCTTTTCATGAAAAAATTCTTCACTGCCGATCGTATGGATTGTTTAAGGGCCCCATATTATGGCATTTAGAGCAAGCTGTAATCTCTAAAACTGACCATAGATGATGTATGGTACATCATCTATGGTCAGTTTTAGATATCACATGCATGGATCACGATCGGATTACGCGGATTAAGATCGGGACTAGGTCGATCATCAGCTCGGATGAAGTCCGAGACGTTCGCTTCCAACCCAGACTGCGTGGACCGAGCTTCATAACCCTTCACCGAGTCTTACTGGAAGGACCATACTTGATTACTGGACATGGTGTTATTAAGGGGCTCAACTACCTTTTATAGAATAGTATCTTGATACCCATGCCGATCATCTCTAGCTACACTCCTTCATAGCTAACACCCCAACAAACCACCACTGAAGTCGGATAATGCCTACATTGTGCTCTGTCGACTAATTGGGAAGCTTCCTCAGAGCTTTAAGCATAAATAAGGTCATTTCCTTTGTTAAAATGTTGCTCAATTGTAAAACATGTCTCATCTATAAACAATTTTTTTTCTGTGACCTCCCTATGCGTACCGGTTTAGTAATTGTTTCGATTTTACCACCCTATTAATCTTCAATTTATAAGTTAATAAATTACCAGTCTCTTGTAGGTGTTATCTTCATTTCCCGAGATAAAATCTTCTGCTTTCGGACAGGATTGCTCCGAATTCTTTGACCAATTTTTTCATACGAACACTACGTGGACGGTCAGGTTTTTCTTATTGAACATATATGTAATCCAATTTTTGCAGAATGTTATTTTTTCCCACATAATATATATCTGGTATATACAACGTGAATTGTAAGGCTGATTTTAGTCTCACGCCGACGGCACGCGCACCGTCACTGCTGATGGCCGAGATGTATGAACTTATAGGAAGCTTTTTTAGCGCATTACCAAACTCGCTCCCTTAAAGTTCATATATCTCCGCCATCAGCGCTGAAGGTGCGCGTGCCGTCGGCGTGAGACTAAAATCGGCCTAAGAAATCTTAATTAAAAAACATTAAAACGAGAATATTACATACGTAAACTTCATAGATTTCTATCTACCTTTTACATATTCGGAATCAGAATCGGGTATCGAGTGCGCGTTGCGATTTTGTACAATGTCTTACAAAACAGTCCGTATACATAATATAGTGGTATTTTTTCGTATGGACTAACATGAGGTGGAAGCATAGATAAGGTCAACACAGTTTCATCGGATAGCTTTGAGTTTATTTTATTATGTAGGAGAGAAACGAGCAGCTGGAGCCGATTCGTTACTACTAACGGCCATAAATATCCGCACAATTGTTATCCTTTCGTCCTCCCTGTTACATTACGGTGGCATCATATGGTGAGAGGCAATGGGATTGCCATGTACTGAAGTGTCTGTAAGGTGACACCACTTTAGGTTTATGTGTCGCCCTGCAGATGAAAGAGATGCATCGCGATAAAGAGTTTGAATAGCTTTTTTATATTTTTTTCTGAAGGTATTACTGATAAGCTAATGAAACTACATAGGCCCAAAGGCGCCTTTAATTAACAATTTTAAGGACCGGTCTGGTGTGAGTAAGAAGTGACACGTCGAGGGTTCCGTGAGTACTAACGGGAAATACGAGCAACTCGATCAACATTTTGTATGAATTGAATGCACAAACGCCGGTACATAACACGTAATAGTTATATTTTCTGTAATATACTATAAATAATTACCAACTTTATTAATTTATCTGCGTTTTTATTAATGAATAAGCATTGTATTATGCAAAATTTCATAAATAAAATAATGTCACCTTTCCCGGTGACATTATTTTATTTTGATGTTCTTGACTCTACGTCAATATCTACCCTTCAGTCGATTACCTACTATAATTTAGTTGCAAGTTATTACAGAATAAATTAGATAATTATTGCAAACAATGAAGACGGCGGCGACATATCCACGCGCTGTCTCACAGCGAACTCACTACCATCTATCAAGTAATGTAAGTATGGTGTAACGCGGCCGAAATACGCGTCGCAATTCAGTGTTTGCGTCCTGCGAGGTGTTGATTTTTGGGTGTTTTAAGTACTATGTTGTAGGTTATAAATATTTCCATGTCTATTTTGTTTCAATAGGTGACATTAGTGATCTAAGGTTTTAATGTGTAAGAACGTGCCTACATAGACCTCAGCGTTATATATTAGTATCTCTCATTGTGTCTACATTCTGCTACAGCCTTAGTATCTCTGTGTCTACAGCTTCATAACTGCACACACACACAAAAGCTGACTGACGCTCTATCCTGAGATGGAGGACATCATATTTTAAAGTTTTATCGTAAACTAGAGAAATACCAAATAAAATATGAAAGACATAGACGTCAAGTTTGATTTAGTGGCCGTGAGTCATTGACTTTCGCGGTGAATGAGATACACAGCCACGTATGGAAGCCTCAAGCCAATTTTTTTTTGTTGACGCGGGGAAACGCGTTTACGCTCCTTCGCCGGCCCAATGTGGGTTGCAGTGGTGTGCGGGGCTCGCGGCACATTATAGTGCCGAATACCCACAGCAACCACCGCGAATGCCATCCGTGCCGCATTTGGTGAGGTGCCTCGCCACGCATCGGTACAGTTATGCCGATGTTCATGAGCGTCTGTAGTTGTTGAAATGCTCCGATTAATCGATTGGCCCCCTATACTATAAAAAAAATTGCGGGAATGGTCCTTGCATAACATCTGTATCTTTTTTCGGTTAGCGTTACTAATGTTAAGTAGTGGCGATTACGTTTATTTCCAATAATTAATACTTTCGATTTAGTTGAATTATCAAGAAGGCCAAAAGATTTAGCTCATTCGTTAACGAGCTTTAAATTATTGAAGATGTGTAATATGTATCAGACATACTTATATGATATATATATATATATATATATATATATATATATATATATATAAGTTTAAGCAAGAATTGAGCAGGTGGAATAACATTCTTATGGGGTAAGGGTAATAGAGCTGACTGCTGACATAAAACCACGTATCGTAGTATTTCCCAGCACACGAGATTGATTTCGCCGCAGCGCTTTACTTTTATTCAAAGTACGAAAAGATATTTGTGTGTACGCGGCCACATGTGAACAGCACTGACCAGGTCACAGTCACTAGATTACATTATTGGGAATACATAAGATTATGTTATGTCTTAAGTTTACGCGAATGTTAGACATTACAATAAAACTACTTTTACGTGGATTCGTAACCATGGTTGAAACGTCGGGCTACATAAATAATTTAATAACCGGCGATAAAATCGTAAAAGTAGTTTTATTGTAAGATTATATTTCTCAACTCTGCGTTTTTATCACTTTAACGAGTTGATCATCGATACAATACTATATTATATTTTTAAATTTTTTTACTGTGTTGTGTGTGGAATATAACGATAAAAAGCATGACGGATTGGTGCAGCGGTGGCGTAGTGAGTGAACCTAGAGATCGTCAGCGGGCGCGGGTTCGACTACTACTCCACCTAAATGTCGTATATCCTTAGCATCGCAGGTAGGTAAACTAAATTAATAATTCTGGTTCAACAACAATAATTTATTTATTCACATGTAGCTACATACATAGAATATTTAAATATAAATAAAATAGCTCGCACAACACAAACTTGAAGTAATAATTGATCAAAACAGTAATAAGTTACAGTTAAAGATGTTTAATAGCATGTACATAACATTGAACAAGAAACTACTTATACATAATTATAATATTCTCAGGTAAATACTTTGATCACGTTACCTCAATTTTGACCTATTACTTTTCAGATTTAACAGTTCTAATGTTAACAGTATAGCGTTGACGGTTAAATATTTCATATCTAACTTTTAGGTACTATATAGCAGACTAAAGATTAGGTAAAACTAGTTCCATAAATAGGTATTCGCGTTTATATTTTAATTTCACTTATTACTAGGTCGAAATTGCGATATAGGATAATTACACACCTATTCGGATAGTGTCTATATAAATGACCTCGTGTTTGAAGCCATTCAAACATCAAAACAAGGTGAACATTTTAAAAGAAGACAACGAGTAACCCTTTAAGCGTAAACGTTAAGCGTGTTGTTTCCATATCTACAAATACTTCAAAACGACACGATTTATAACACTGTATATTTAGAAATATCTGTATATTTAGAAAATTAGTACAGATATTCGTTTACCGCTAGAGATACACGAAGTAGTATGGGAAGCTTAATTTTTTAAATCTGAAATATGTACTCTTGTTCCGTGGACTCTGGTCTGCTATTTTACGGTGAGATCCAATAAGCATTGGGAAAATTATTCTTAGGCAGACGCAGCCTATTGTGAACTAGCGGCACGGGTGGCTTACATTTGCACATCGACAACATATATCTACTAAAAGGTACTACAATTACAATACAAATAAGTCGAATATGTTACAGTAGTAGGTAAGTTTACAAAAGCAAACGCAAGAAGATGTTTACTCCTAAATTGTATACACCCAATATTTATATTAATTATTTAGAACAGTACAGGGGTCGCTAACTTGATTCACACCGAGATAGAATTTTTACCGATCAAAACTTTCCGAAACCTACCGATTACATGCATTGATGTCACAAATGATAACTTGTAATTAAGGCCAGAACTAACTTCACTTTTATGACTTGCTGCGATCGGTTCGACCTTATGCCGTAATAGACCGGATCGATCACGATCGACCGGTTGGCCACCTCTGGTAGGTATTATGTTATTGCAAGTTGAAGTATATGCAAATGATGGATCAGTACAATCATACATAATTATAATATTCTCAGGTAAATACTTTGATCACGTTACCTCAATTTTGACCTATTACTTTTCAGATTTAACAGTTCTAATGTTAACAGTATAGCGTTGACGGTTAAATATTTCATATCTAACTTTTAGGTACTATATAGCAGACTAAATTAGCAGACAGTAGGTATTATGTTATTGCAAGTTGAAGTATATGCAAATGATGGATCAGTACAATCATACTGCATATGATGTATGCTATGACTTGCCTATATAATTTAGTGCTTTGTAAATAACTTTACATTAATTCCAAAAGTGCAGTAATTAGTATTTTATGTTTAGATACATTAGGCACCTAATTAACTATATATTGGATAGTACAAAGGTGCATATATACAGCTACGGCCTCATAATCAAATAGATTGTGACTCCTTTTCGTCCTTTGCTGGACCCAAAGGCGTCGAAAGACAAACTTTTACAAAAAAATACTTTCATATTTTTAATAAATTTGGTAATAAGGAAGAATGTTTAATTTCAATTTAATTTTTTATTTATGCCAGCTCTATCTTTGCTGATATTTACCGCATAGGGCATGTTGGCACCCTTGCTATTTGGACTCATTCGGAGCTACCCGACCGCTCGAGGCCTCCGTTGCATAAATACTAACAAGTGAATAACAATTTTAAGCATTTTAAAGTCTTAAAATTTAGTCAAGGTAATTCATTCACAAACCTCGATGAAAACCTGTTAAATTATTTGCAAGCTTCTCTGAAATGATAAAGCTAGGTATTGCTGTGACGTGTTATATAAAGTTTCCAAAAAGGAACCACCTGACAGACTGTTTCAATTCCTTCTGCTGTATCTCATCTTAGAGACAAAAAGGAGAGATCAATTTCATCCTGTAAATATATTTTCAATCTATAGGCTATGTGGATTATGAACAATGTTATCGATCTCAAGCGACAGGGGCCACTCAAACTGTCCACTAAGATACTCCTTAAATTAGCTGTACCTAACCCATAGTGATAATATAGATAGACTAACGAATCCAGCCTAAAATGTGTCCGTATAAGGCGAAAGAGAAGGCAAATTTGTCTTACTATCCGTCTTTCATTTTTCATCAATCTCTCCGCGCAATGCGCATGTGAGATTAGATAGACAGCGATAGTAATGTAATGCTCATCCTAATAATCCTTCTCCATTACCCAGAACATGTGACCTACGAGCATATTACCTACTCGTTTTCCTCCTCAGCAATAAATAAATAATCAAAACATAAAAATAGAACATGAAATTATACCAAGTGTACTACATAATGACCCTTAAAATTTACCTATTCTTTGATGATATATAACAACATTGAAATTTAACAACACTTGTACAACAGTAATAGAATATAATATCTAAAAAACAAGTTTTAAATTCACGTCATAAATTACACACTAATTACAAAGCCCGCAATATTTCCAGCACCAAACAATAAAAATCACACATGACACCAAAATAATAATAATTGTGTATTCTTAAGCTATGTAGGTTGAGTTTTCCTTAACATCAGCAATTACAAAAAGTAAACATTTATTCCCTCATTTAAACAAGAGTCGATGTCACAGGATTCCATTAAAGTCCTGGTTAGTCTAAATAAACAACAAATTTCGGTTTCAAACGTTTTGGTAATTAATTAGAAGCATTTGTCCCTTTATAGTAACATGTGAAACTGTCCCTAAGTTCTTTATATAAATGTATAAACAAGGGTGACTTGTGAACAAAACACCTTAATACCAAACAGTTACATCTCGTGCAAGTCTACGTGATGTAAAGCAGTTTAATACCTACTATGTTCTTAAGTTGTAAGTAGATATATAATAGATCATAATAACGGAAACCTTCTATTTTAAAACATATTGAGTTATCTATATGAATATAGGAAATAACTCAAGTTCAAATCCGGTGCCTCACTAAAATGGCCTTGTTGTGTCAGAAGTCGAGAGTAGAGTGGTGAGAAATCAGAACGGATATTGAACAACTTTCCCGCCCTTTTCGTCGTCTCTATTTGTCAAATCACTCACACTCTCATTCCGTTATTGAAAGTACTGAAGTGGTAAAAACCGGTAGGCAGGTCAGTGCACATCAAGACAAAAGCTAGCCTTTACATCAGTAAATCTAAAAGTTAGTGACTAATCTAGTAAACAAATACATACATAATAAAGTGTTGTTAAATAGGTATGCAATACAATAACTTACTTTTAGTGATTTATTAAAACAATAAGTTTATGGCATTAGTTATAGGAATGTGCATATAAAAATACTGTTCATACTTAAAAAGAAATTAAATAATAGACGTATTTATTATATACTTGTTCGAAGTAGTTAAATTTAAAATTATCATTTATTATAAGTATATTTTGAACAATTATATGTGAATTACGCTTTCATGCCAGAACAAATTTTAATAAATTTGCAATGTGTCGGAAGAATAGTCTTATTTTACTTTTCAAAATAAATAAAAAAAAAACACTTTCAAACTATAATAAAATGCAGGCAAATCGCCGCGGACATCACATGATTTTTTTTCGCTAAAACAAAAATGTTTTCCTAGTTATGACGTTGAGGCATACTTACCCATTTACTCAAACAACATCTTGCGATTTTGACAATAGCTGGCGTTTATTGAACGTGATCATTCAACATTACTTCATTTTAATTAATGCGGAGCGTAGGGATGTACTTAAAAAATAAACCTAATAACGTTACATGATAATATTGTAAAGGAAACAAAGAGGTATTCACCGTTGATTCGTCTCTCCGACAGAATAAAGGCTTTGTACTAATGGAGATTAATATCCTCTCAGTACTTAACGTGCCACCATTTAACCTGAGACCGCTGTAAAGCTTTGAGAACAGGATTTAACGGGGCTTTGAACACAATTCGCACGAGCATGTAAGGCACAAGGCGTATTCGGCAATCGAATATTCTGTACCTACCGAGATACTGACACATAGGCCTGCTTGCTTCCGCATTCATGAGTCATGTACGCACGTAACCTAATGTGCCAGGATGTGAAATTATAATCAATAACAAGCGTTAAATATTACTATTGTAACTCCCGATATGGAGTTGAAAATAAAAATTATGATTTATATATAGTTACTAATTCAACTATTATTCTAAAGTCCGATATATCTATAACTAACGATAAATACCGACACCAAAATATTTTCGATAACAACAATTATTACATTTCCACAATATGATTAATGCCGTCGGCTATGAAGCTCCAGCTGGCGAACCAAATCATTGAAGGATAAGAACGACCGTTGCCAAACGCTAGATATCATTATTTAGAAAAAAAAAATGAGGCACAGCATGTACATATGACTGTGCATGTGTAGTAATAAAAACGTAATGATAATAAAACCAGATGATGGTTTGTAACAAAACTATACCAATACCGTCGTTTCTAATACCACATCATCGAGCAATAATTCTATTTTTAGATTATATGTTAGGAAGTGTTTCCTAATTAGTGGTACTCATCTTCATCTGGGCAGGGCGTACGCGCATACAAGCATTTTACATAAAATAACAAACATGTTTATAACGCTAATCCAACCGACTTTGCAGTCATTACAATATTATTTTGACTGTAACAAATAATCTTTTAGTATATTATAAAATGCAAGCCTGACTGACTTATATATCCATGGACAGCGGAATCTACTGTACCTAAAAACAAGAATAATGAAAGGGGATCCATTCATGAAGTAAGTGATCACTAAGAAAGGATTTTTATACAACCAAAACCCTAAGGAGGTTTTTTGGCGTTGATAGTTTGAAACCATATTACAAGATACTATAAGTTATCTCTTCACAGAAACTGCGGGGCATAGCTTTTTAAAATACGACCGACATATTTTTTATTTATCATACGGTGTTCCTAGGTACTTTCTTGGTGTGGTACGCAAAAATCAAATTGGATACCAGTGTTAGAAGATCTAAATCGTATCTATAAAGCTGAAGAATTTGTTTGTTTGAAAGCCCTTATCTCAGGAGGTATTGGCCAAATTTAAAAAAATATTTTTGTGTTGAATAAATAGGCTTTAGGCTATATACTATGATTAATAGGACCGGAGTTACGCGGGGTGTTGCTGAGTTGACACCTCTAAAATGTACCTACTAATCTGAAAATATTTAGTGATTCACGCATTGGATTACTATCTGCATATGTCAAGACTATAATCAGCGATTCATTCGCATTTGTCGATTGCTTTCTTTTAACAATATGGCAAGTGAACTCAACTCTGTTACAAGAGTAAGAATAGACACCAATGCCGTGGTAAAGACCAGGGGTCGCAAAAAGTGGACTTTACCTGCTATCAACTTCTAGTACCAGCCTATCTTAACCTAACACCTTACTAATACTGTAAATGCCTATAATATATAAATTAAATAAAAAGTATAGTCTTTATACTATTTCCACAAAGTACTTAAATTTTAATGTGAATTTCCATCAGGAAGTGACAATACACTCCATCAATAGTATGTATTGGTACACACATTTATAAATAACAAGAACTAATCATATTTCTATAAGTAGCTAAATAAGTATCTGACATTGATCAAACTCGTATGTATATATACTGTGAAAATAATAAATATAATCGTAAATTTTGAATTAATATCCCTTAAATAGTTGGTATGTATGTCATGAGAAAGGAAAATAATTTTGATTGACTAGTGAAGCATTCAAAGTAGAAAAATACCTGAAATTCTACATAAAAAAATATATAAAAAATATTGTTAACCAACTGTTATTTTATAATAAAAAATATTTATATATGCTTAATTTTATATTGAAGAAATATTTTTGTTCTTTTATGGAATAGTTTTTAATATAAATTTGTTGTTTGGTATTTTAAACTTGCAACGTTCTTTTTTTTTAGTACACATTAATTTTCAAAATGATTAAATTCTAAATTAAGTCTAATCATTTAAATGTACTAGGAATACTTTGCTTAATTTACATGTAAAATGCACAATAATAGAATAATATCAGAACATGGAACACCTTTTATTAAAAGATACAACCACACCTTGCATAAGGACTAGAATGTTTTCGCAAAATATTTAGAGATTCCCTTCCTTCGCCTCCAAAGTAGTTTATATGTTTATGGTTAATACTATATCAACCTTAAATATAACCGAGTAAGAATTAGATAACCAGTTAAAGATAGTAATTTATGTTATGTCAATTAGGTACTTGGTGACAATAAGATAATAATTTAATACATATGCGCAATATATGCCTTTATAATCTATCCCTAGGCTTAACTTACAAAATATATATAATATATATGTACCTTAATGGAAAGAATATACATATACATTTATTTTAAAGAAATTATCTTGGTTAGGAACCAATAGCATAATTCCAAAGATTCACCGATACATGAGAATATTAATTGAATATGCTTAATATTATTACTATGTGTTAAAACAATTATTTAGCGACGACTTCTGGGTGCTGACGATGCAGTTACCGGTGCCAAAAGACGTCGTGGAACGAGGATTCTGGCATTGCCCCTTGCTGGCCTCACCGCACCAGGTTGCTTTAAATCAGCGAGATGTGAAGCATATCCATCATTTAAGGTTGTTGCCATGTTGTTATATTTCTTACTGATGCGACCTATGGCATATATCTGTTTCTGAGATAAACCACAATTATTGTATACATTTATATCTTTTCCTGACCCATAGGCAGCACTCAGTATCACACCATGGTCATTAATAAGGGTGTTTAGGTGAGCTGCCTTATGACCTAACGGATCAGTTGAAAATCCATCAGAAAAAAATACAAGACCATGAGGAAAATTATGCTCTGCTAGCCAAGACACAACCTTCCTTTGCTGCATATCAGGCCTTCCAGTTATATACAATATCAAGTATCCAAGGTCTTGCCAAAACCTAACAACATCAACTGCACCAGCCCTGACTTTAGGATCACGGCCTGTCACTGACACACTAGCTGTAAATGATCCATCAATACTAAACACAACACATTCAGTTTGAGGTGGCACTACAGCAAGATGGAAGTTACAGCTGGTATGGTCACCTCGCACAACTGCTCTTACAGGATAAATACCACAAGCAACACTTTGCTTGTCTGACAATGTATATGTTATTCTTCCTGTTTTATCTGTCATTACTGTCGAAAGCAGATTCCATTCCCCAGCAGGAGGATCTTTTATCATGTGTATGTCAACTTTTTCACCAGTCAAAGTAATCATATCTAGAGGTCCATACATAAATCTAGCAGTAAATGTCTGAGGACAACCCTCCTTTATAATAACATCATTTGCTCTATGGTTTGCTGCAACATTCTTTAGTTTCACAGAGGTTCTCTTTCTCATCCACTTTTCTTTGTCCTGGCCGGGTTTAAACATTAAGTTTTCTCTATCTTCAACTTGGTTGTATAATGCTAAGTCAAAATGACCTACCTGTCTAAGAATAAAAGCTATAACATCAGAACTCTCCCAGTAGCTAGCATGAAACAAGTGAGGTAAAGCATTTGTAGGAAAATTTGTTAATCCATCAGGACAATAAAGAGCATAGTCCAGTCTCTTTGTACCCCACCATTTTAGCTGTAAAGCATTCATAGTAATCAATGGAATATTATCAACAAGTCCACTAACTGTACTTTGAACAGATGCTTCAGAGAGCCTTCTTAGAACTGGGGTTGGGGGCATCTGCAAATGATCTCCAAATAAGGCAGGGTGACTTTGTATTAATTCCAATAAATGATATGGTTGTCCATTTCCTAAAGGATATTTTGTGTACCTAGCAACATTTATTGGGGGCAAATTTGTAAATCTTGCAGATAACAGAGGTTCTAATCTTGAAGCCACAGGATCAGTGGGATGAAATAGGTTATAAACCTGGTGCGCCGGTGGTTTTAAAATATCCTTTGTCTTATCTTCTGACATTTTTCGTGATGCCAATATAAGTGACAATGGACTCCCAAAAGTGAAGAAGTCACTTACTTCAAATTCTAATTTTGTTTGATTGTCGCTAGCAGTTGATGATCGCCTTCTAGGTGTTGGTGCTTGAAGATGGGACTTATTTATGTAGTTTTCTGTTGGCTCATTTGGAATAGTGATTTCAGTATCAAGTATGCTATTTTCACTATCATGTCGTGACTGATATTGTAGAGATCGACACACAGCATCATATGCTAATATAGACCCCATGCTATCACCTACAATACACACTTGACCATTAAACCCTCTCCCATCTTCGGATTTAATAAAATCATTATATACAATATTAGCAGAGCTTATTGCTTTTGTAACATATTCACAATATTCAGGAGATGATGTGGCAATAAGTGGAATTGCACCAATTGGTATTAGATCATTAGTAAGCGAGGGAGTCTCGATAGTTGATGGTGAACAATCAAAACTGTATGGACTTAGAGTAGATAAAATACCAAGAGCCTCAGTACATATTGAAGGACAAGAGACCAATTTAATTGTTATGTGGCCTACAAGTGTTGGATAATGTTGTCTCATTACTGATTCAAATGCTCCTTTAAATGTAGTCACATCTGATTTTTTTGCTGTCATGTCAACATTTGCATCAAGCACACTTCCTGCATGAAATACCAAAATGAGTACAGTGGTGGGACAGGTACTATGTACTGGTGTATCAGGACATCCATCCATACTTTGTTGACTTTGTAAAGTTGGCATTCTACGTGAACCTCTTTCAGATGTTACTCGTTTCAAAAATGTGGGATTAAATATACTGTCCTCCTGGTTAGAATCATTTTGAGTGGGGGATATATCTATGTCAGCTTCATCTAAAGAGCACATGGAAGACCATGTATTGAAAGAAGATTCACAATCATAAAATTCATCTTCTGAACCAGTTTCGGTTTCTGATTCTCTAACCAATGTTTCCATTCTCCAATTGGCAGCTTGATTTATGCTTCTATTGATAGAATTGGAAGAAGAGGATCTTGTTTTTATTTTCAATGGGCTTTTTGCTTCTGGAGGTGTTGCTTCAGGGCTTAATTGTTTTTGAGTCTTTCTTTCACTGTCATGTTTCTTAATTGATTGAGGACTTGCTGTGTCTTCATTTTTCTCCAAACTGATCATGGTAGCTGCTAATGATTTTGAATTTTCCTCAGAAACATCAACTTCATCACCTAATTCTCCAGCCATTTTCTTTTGCAAAGCTAGCTGAGTTTGTCTTTCAATTTCTCTTATATCATCCATTGTCAAACCATGCCATTCATCTTGCCATGCCCATGCTTGCCTGTGAGCTCGAAGCATTGTTTTTCTCAATGCTACATCATGAATAAATTTCTCCAATTTGGTTTGCATTCCCCAATATCGGAATTCAACTCTACAAAGTTTATAAGCACACATTAAAGATTTTCCATTTGGTAAGGGTTGACTTTTTCCTTGAACTTCTTTCCAATAATCATCAAGCCAAGTGTCAGATAGGGGACCCCTGTTACACTTCTGAGAAATAAATAATTTTGGGTCTTCCTCCTTGACATAGTCAGCGCCATAAAGTTGATCCTTAACAACATCTATGACATCAACTATTCTGTTTTTTAAATCACTACCTTTTAATTTGAACACATTATCCTGATGGCCATTATCAGAAAAGTAATATGTTTCAATTTCTAAAGAGAATTTTTCCACAAATGGACAGGTGTATCTTGTTTTAGTGTATGGATAAGCATTCCATGCTTCTTCTGAAACTGTCAAAGCTGATTTAGGTAGTAAACTCTTGAACCATCCAGGTAAATGACTTCCCACATGGTATATTTTTTGAGTATACTGACCACTTCCTCCAGGCCCATTTTCATAAGGTTCATTTACTATTATTTCTACACCACTGCCTTCACCTGAACTTTCTTCCCTGCTCTTTTTTGCAATCATATAAAGCTGTGCAATGCGATATTCTTCCACAGTTACGGGCAAAGGTATTCTATACTCTTTGATCAACATATTTGCTGTTTTATATTATATCCTAATTTGAAGTTTCTGAAACAATATATTAACATCTATTTTTAAATTAATATCACCAGGTCATCACTTACCACAATATTTGTTCATTATTATTATATTTAAGTGAAGTAATAATATACAGATGCTTTTAAATAAAGACGTATAAAGTAAAATTAAATGTAATATTATTATAATAATAAAATTTATTGAAATGTGAATTTCTATTAGTAAATGCATGTAGATATTTATTTAAGTACGATTTTATTGCTGCTTTATAAATTAATTTAATTTAAATGTTATAATAAAATGTTATATTTTTTTTGTTTAGTTTCTTTTAAAATAGTAAGTCTTTTAAACCAACTGAATAAGTGATCCAATTTATTTAAAAAAGATAGTAATCGCATTTCTACGCAACAAATTTAATTAATATTTTGCAGTACTACGTAAGGATAGGAGCTTCCGTACCGACCTTTATCTTCATTTTTATAAAATAAATAATATACCATTTCGGTATTTTCACAATTTTAACAGTAGTCTAACACATTCAAAATACATTTTTTTCATAAAAATCATCACCACAACCACATCCTCAGTACACAAGCAATGAACTTTGACATTTAGGAAGTCTCATATTTTGTCGAATCCCGAAAGAGCTAAAGCGCCAGTTTGGAACCCGCACATCGATTTAATTTAAAAACTACTCACACTCTCACGATACCGTAATAGTTACTGAATTTTATGTTTAATATGATTTATAGAAGTAAGGAATCTTTCATATATTAATAGCTTCCATATAGAAGATGTTATCAAAATATTTTTAAAAGTAAGTAATCCGTAAATTGGAGCGTAAAGGTCTGTATGTGTAGTAGAGTTTGACTATTAAATTGATTTATTTAGTTGTTGCTCTGAAGGTTAAGAAAATGAATATTAATTTCTAAAATTATGGTCAGTATATGATAGTAAGATACTGCGATTGCTGTTTTGCTGTCAAATTGGGCTGGCGCGGCTGAGATACCACTGCAAAGTGAAAGTTAAACCTCGGTAAACCGTGGATCATTATTTTAAATTAATTCTGGGGGCCACAGCATACGTGAGCTATCGTATTTCGTGCAGTGTGTGAGTTTACAGTTTCCACATTAGGGTGGACCGTTGGAGACTGGAAGGTAGAAGAGCAATAAGTCACCTCTATGCAAATGTTTATGGGCGTCCGTAGTTTCCGATAGTTTGCTTGTCCCTTTATAGTAAAAATAATAATAACTTCATTAGAGATATATTTTAGTAGGTATAAGAGGGGGGGTATGAGGGCGAGAACACATGCAAATTAATGCTGTCATGTGATGCCGAATGCGTTGTTGCCCTTTCCTCGTCCCTTAAAATGGACTCCAGTTACTCACAAATCGCACGAAACGCGACAGCACCGCTGTCATTTCATGACGGTGTCATGTGTTATGTGACAGTGTGTCATGTCAGCCTAACATTATTAATCCAGTACCGCAGCGTGACGGCGCACGTGTTGCCTTCGCATATGAAATGTATCATACTACTGTAGCAATGACCTAAATTAGCTATAACTTAGCTTGACACACACATACACATGCCGCACTGAGGAACATAACAAGCGAGAGGCACCTCCCCGCCTGTGTCGTTTTCAGCTACAATAGAAATTATGGAATGGAAAAAAAAATACCAGTTTTGTGAAGACACTGTATATAAAAACGAGTTTTCTTTAACCACTGAAGTATCTATATATATATATATATATATATATATATATATACATATATATATAGTACGGAACTAGTGATTTGCATTGTAAGAATATAATAAGTTTAATATTAATGGAATTTAATATTAAGGGCGCACTACGCATACGATCCCCTTAAAGGACAGAGAAAATCAATAACACTCGAATAAGGCCGCGAATACACGTCCGATTTTTATTTATCAGATAATCCGATGTTGTTGCCAGGTTCGATTAACCGAAGGCAGTTGACCCATTTTGTTGTTCATACAACACACCAAGTTGGAATTCGAAAACTAGTATGGCAGTTCGCGTTTTTATTTTCTTAGTGATATGTTTCTATGACACAATTTTTTTTAATTCCTTCTTTTTATAGCATAGGAGACAAAAGAGTAGTTGGGCCACTTGTAAGTAAGTAATTACCAACGCCCATAGACATCCGCAGTACCAGAGGACTCGCTTATGCTTAGCCGGACCTTTAGAGATAAATTGGCCCTTTTCTTGAAAATCCCTAAGTCGTATCGCTCCGGGAACACCGAAGCGAGTAGCTGATACCATAAAGAAGTAGTGCCTGGGAAAAAAATGCGCTTCAAACGCACTGTAGAGGACTTCGGAACATCGAAATGGTGCCGATGTAATTTTGAATTTTGATGCGAAATCCTGTAATGAAATTTAGCTGCAGGTATTAGTCCGAACAATTCCTCGGAACACTCCCCTTGATAAATGTGGTAGAATATGTACAGGAAACTGACATCTCTACGCAAGGCATGATTATCAAGCTGGTTAGAAAAAACTTTGCTATCTACGATTCTAGCCGCTCCACGTTGAATACGGTCAAATGGAATGAGTTGATATTGCGGGGCTCCAGCCCAAAGGTGAGAGTAGAACACCATGAGTGGTCGAATCTACGCTTTGTAAAGTCACAGCCGATGAGCTGGTGTGAAGTACTGCCGTCCTACCTAGAACACCTCGTTCCTGGGAGGCTAACATAGCCTTTACTTCCAACTGAACTCTACTCGAAATTTTGACACTAAGTATACCAATGCTAGCTGAGGCTATTAGTGAAGTGTTTTGAAACTGAGGAGAATCGTCAAGTAGCTGGTTGATATTTATTGATTATTGTTTCCGTTATCTTTGAAAGTAAAGGGGTAATTGCTATAGAACGGTAGTTGGACGGGTCCGAGCGGTCGCCTTTTTTTTTTGGATTGGATGCACCAGAGCGGTTTTCAAATTCCTTGGGACCGGAAAAGCCGCGTTAAGACTGGTGTCAACTCAGGAGCACATCTTTGCAATATGATTGATTTGATTTCATCGGGCCCACTAGACTTGTGGATGTCCTAGGCAAGAACTGTTTCTCGCATTGAGCTCTGACGGATCTTTATGTCCGGCATAAAGAAATCACAAAGCGAGATTGTTGGCAGTAGAGTTTCTTGGTCATTCAAAGACGAGTCGGTTGCAAAAAGATAGCCCAGAAAACCTGCTTTCTCTTTTGCATTTTGATCCGTCATACCTTCGCAGAGATGGTAAGAATAGCCAACAAAAGTGTCCTAGTCTTGGCGAGAGACTAGAACGCACGAAATCCCGCAGGAAGGCGGACAAGCTGCTCGTCAATTTTGCCTATATGCTCCATCTTTGCTTTGGCGATAACAATTTTGAGGGACCTGCAAGCCCGACCGACAGGAGCGACCAAACCTAGGTTGAGACTTGCCACCAGATAATGAAATAAAAAGTTTCATTCCCTGAAATACCACATCATCGACGGAATCAGCAATGACGTCAGGATTGTCCAACGAGAAGCAGATTTGCTTCCATGGGTAGGGTGCAAATAATAGACGCATTCCGTCACAATCTGCAGACCTATGGTGCCAGACACGACAGCAGCAGCAGTCAAAATGAGGCCTTGATTTGCGTGTAACGGGCACAATACTCCGTATCAAGCAATGGTCCGACGATCCTAGAGGAGCGTCGCCGGCAACCAGGTAGCTGTCCGGATGAGAGATCAACAGAAGGTCCAACAGGGAAGGTGTATGATCTTTTACATCTGATCTATCCGTGGATGAGGAAACCAATTGTATCAGACCATATGCCAAAGCGAAGTCACAAAAAGATCTTCCCGCATGATCAGTGGAGCGTGATCCGAGCCAATCAGCATGGTGGGCGTTAAAATCACCAAGAATTACGATCTCTGCGGTTGGAATACGCTGGAGCACAGAGTCCATCGCCATTTCGATGTGTGCAATGGGTCGATAAGTTACGACATTGCCGCCATGGGACCTGCATAGGCACGCATAGACGCGAGGGGGGTCGTCGCTGTCTACGGGAAGCCAGAGGATGCAAAGATTCCTGTCTTCAAGATGGCTAAGGCGGCGAAAGAAGATATTATCCCCGACGTAGGAGCACTCTCTAGCCCGCGGTATAAAGAAGTGTTCCTATTTATACCCCGGGTAGACAAGGTAGGAAGTATCAGTCGGAGAAGAAATCTGCGTTTCGGTTAAAAAGAACAGAGCCGGCTTTGCTGTTTCCAAGAGGTGGTGAACGGCGTTCAAATTAGATTGTAATCCCCTGATATTACAGAAGAAGCTTCCAGACTCAATTTCCATGTTAGAGGCTGGATGTCCAGGGAGGGTTTCTCTGGCACCACAGATGCCCTTACTCTCCTGGGGTAATTTTAATATTGGCCGTGTTACTATGAAGTGGTGAGGGGGTGATTAGGCCTACCGGAGGTCTCACAACACGAAACGCGATGAGTCTTCACGTTGCCGTCACTTCACGTCGATATTAAGTGAGAGAGAGGTGCCTCCCCTGCGCAGAAATAGACAGACTACTTGAGCACATAAAAACGAAAACCGAACTTCTGGGCTCTCTTTTTTGCGTCGAACTTCTTTTTGGATGATCAGGGAACTCCGCCAGATATTATGTTCCGGCAGAGTGCCGTACGTAAATCACTTCTTATCCTGTACTGAATGTAAGTCAGTGGACCCGATAGCATCGCATTGAATGTGCTGCAAAAATGTGCTCCGGATTTGGTTCCGGTATTGACGCGGCATTTCCGATTCCCTTACTTTGTTGGTGTCGTCCCCAGCTACTGGAAGACAGCTTTAGTACACTCGATCCCTAATAAAGGTGACCACTCAGACCCATCCAACTACCGACCTACTGCGATAACCCCTTTGTTTTCCAAAACTATGGAATTTTGTATCCCAAACATTGGCGGTTAGTCTGGATGTAGCGAAAGCCTTCGATCGGGTTTGGCACAAAGCTTCTCCTTTCAAAGACTTATTCATACGGACTTCCTGGGAAATTATGCGATTGGATCACTAGCTTCTTGACAAATCACAGCATAAATGGTCGTGGTTGACGGGGCACGCTCCGCCCTTAAGGCTGTGTTTCGTCTCCTACGCTGCTTCTTCTGAATATCAATGACATCCTGCAAACTAGTGGCCTTTATTATTACGCAGATGATAGTACTGGTGATGCTTTATACACTGGCTGTGCAAATATTTTCTGGGAACAAGTCAATGAGTATAGGAACAAACATGTGTCTGAGCATCGAGTGAAGTCCAATGTCTCGGAATGGGGCCGACTGAACTTAGTTCAATTTAACCCCCATAAGGCACAAGTATGTGCGTTGACCGCTAAAAAAATCTTCGTCGTATCTCCTCGTTTTCAGAACACCTACCTATCAGCCTCTGCAGGTATCGAAATATCGAGCAACATTCAGTTCCGTGGTCATTTGGAAATGAAAGCTAATTTAGCCTCAAAGAAGCTAGGCGTGCTCAATAGGGCAAAGCAGTGCTTCAATCCAGCCCATCGGCTGCAACAATACAAGGCGCAGATCCGACCGGAGTACTGCTCCCACCTTTGGCCCCGCAACATCAGCTCGTTTAATTTGACCGTATTTAACGTAGAGTGACTCGAATCGTTAACGACCAAGTTATTTCTGGACAGCTCGATTTTTTGGTCTTACGAAGAGATGTCGGTTTTATCATATTTTCTATGGAGAGCGTTCCGATGAATTATTCGGCTTAATACCAGCAGCGGAATTCCATCTTGGGACATCGTGACGTGACTCTAAGTTCTACGCCCACCACCTTGATGTCCATAAATCCACAACGGCGCGGTTTAAACGCCACTTCTTACCGCGCACAACTGTACTGAGAAACCAGCTGCCTGCCTCGGTATCTCCAATCCGATAAGCCTTGGAGGTCTTCAAGAAAAGAGCACACCTATTCCTTAAAGGCCGGCAACTCGTCTGTAATACGCCTGGTCTTACAGATATCAATGGGCGGCGGTAGTCACTACTTATTTCCCGTTTGCCCTCTATCTCATAAAAAAAACAATGTATTACTATCCTTGTCTATCTAATCTTCCATGCTCGTTACGCAGATTTTTTTAAATTGTACAGGGGGATAGACGAGCATCCGGAACACTTTGACGCCCATAGGCATCGGCATTATTGTCGTGCACTCTAATGGGCCATTGGCTACTCACAAACCGTACGAAACGCGACAGCATAGCAGTCATTTTTCGCCGGTGTCATGAGAGCTAGAGGTACCACCCCGGTCGTGCCGGTCCAATGCGGCTATAATGTAGCATGATGGTAGCGTGGTGTCTACAATGTAGCAAAGAGTTAGTGCTCTACGTCCCACATGTACTCTACAGAAGAGAAGAAGAAATTAATGAAGAAAGAGAGACAGATAGTGAACAACATTTATTATATATATATATTCGGCTTAGACGGACACATTTAAGGCTAGCTTTCCCTTTCTATCTATATTATCTCTATGTCTAGGATCTAGAAAATATAAAGAAATGGATAAGTTATACACAAATCTTTTATAATAGAATAAATATTTCTTTAGTAATGAAAAACCACTACACTGTATACAGTTATATCAGTTTCTTAATTTACCACAGATCACATAGCTCTCAATAGTAAGTATGAGACATTAGAAAACAAAACAATTTTAACAAAAAATAGAAGCAAATATGAACAAGTGTTCAATGCCAATCGTATTTATTGCATGATCAAGCTCATTTGCAGAAATACCTTTGGTTCGTCTGCAGTAGATCTTACGGCTTTTTAATTTTACTCTGCGGACATTCACCTCAAAAGATATCAATGCGTGGCTACTGAGATTCTGTATGTAGTCTACTCTAACTCGATCAAGACTTGTGTCAGTGCACACCAAGTCAAGGAGAGTTACCGCGTCTGATTTAAAATGCCTCTGCCCATTTATACACTGCTGCAGATTATGTAGTGCAAACCAAGTCGCGAAAGAGTTACCGCGTCTGATTTAAGATGCATCTGCCCATTTATACACTGCTGTAGATTATGTAGTGCAATCCAATTCGAGAAGAGTTTCCGCGTCTGATTTAAAAAGCGTCGGCTCACTTATACACTGCTGTAAATAATGCACACATAGGAATTCTTGTAACAATCCAAAATTAGTATTATCGATATTAAGATAATTTATGTTAAAGTTGCCTGTCGAATAAATATAGTCATAGCACAGCAACGAGCTCATCGTGTCAATGAGTGCGTCTAGAAAGATTCCAGCAGATAACCACAGTCACCAATAGGCTGTACCAATATAAATGAGTTTGCGATTTCCCCTCATCGATAGCCACATCTGATGAACACTGGGTGTTATCGGGTGCGCGTGAATTTGTTCTCCACGGCCCATGCTGTGTATATTCTGACACACAAGGTCGCATCCTGGTAATCTACACGTAATGTACACGATGCAAATAGATATGAATTCCATGAAACTCAAACGTATGTTAAACAGATATTCCGTAAGGGATGGCACACAGCTATAACCAACTAAGTGTATGTGACAGCTAGGGATCGTTGGTGGGACAGATCCATTGTGAACATGGGTTCATATTAATGCAGATCGGCACTATTATGATATTATGTATTTGGCTTAATATGGACATTTGACATAGTAGGAGTATATACATTAAACTTATTACAAAGATGTGCATTATATTTTCCCGGCAAAGCAAGAAAGTGAATTGATTTTTGGCAGCACTCAAAATTATAATTCTGGAATATAAGAAAAAATATAAATCCTAAACTTAAAACAAAAACCAGTTGCAGGGTCAAGTTAACGGTTATAGCTATAACACAATATATTATATAAGTCAAACACATTATATGCAAAAAATCCGGCGTCCCTCCTCACTGGACAATAACGCACGGTTGATTCTTGTCAGGTGCTCATTAATGTACAGGCGTGAAGGGGTACCAACCAGAATACCGGTGGTATCGGTATCTTTCTGCACACGAGCTGCCTTCTGTATAGCGTCTCGCATGTACCTCCGAGACAGCCGAACAACGATTGCTAGAGATTCCAAAGTCAAATGATTTATTTTTGTTTTTAATTGTTACAGTATTGAAGGCCAGACTAAGTATACATACATCATATTATTATCACAAATATATAAAAAAATATCTGAATAGCTACATTTCTAATAAGAACGCAATAGTTATGAATGTTCATGTGATGTCGTATAAAATTCTAAGACTATTTAAAAGTACCATCTTATTTGAAAAAATAAAATTGGCACCTTTTATATGGTATATATATTCCGAGACTACCGCACGCGAGTTCTTTCACCTGTCTAAGAGTGAAGGGTAGTCCCATACTCTTGATCATCTCCATGAGCCATTCAAACACGTCAACGGCTAGACCATTTTAATTACCGTGCGCGAACTGCCCTCGAAATCTGTGTCGGGGGATGAGGGGCCCTGCGGTCTCTCTGGCGATGATAATAATAATTAAATTAGTAGAAGTATTATAAACATTCTCATATCGGGATGCAACACTCCCATCTGCGGGAGGACGGGGATCGGGCGCCTTTTCTATCCCACGCCTAGTCGCGTCACCCGACGTGCACTCACTCGCTTCCACGGCATGGGTTCAGATCCGGAAAACAACTAGTCAACATAGCCGCTGTCTGCAGTGTTGCGCAGACAGGCGGCGGGCGTCGCGGGGAAAAGTAGAGTATAATTGACGAATCGTGCGCGGTCGATGGTCGCGAAAAAACGTCTCATGATCTTACGCTTTTTTTCGAATTCGCTCACAGGCCGATATTGCGCTCAATATGTTATGTGAACGACTTGGTGTACCTACCGCGCGAAAAGGAACTTCGTCCCAAAAGAAAAGGAGACCCGGTATAAAAAAATATAAGTAAGATCTTGAGTAACAGTAAGGCTGAGCTCAACGTTTGTACATATCCAAAACATTTTTTTTAAATTATAAACATTCATTAGCCATTTAGTATTTAAAGCGTACTCACTAGCGCCATTGATTACGTCTTATTAATGTTAGAAAAAGTCCTTATTTTTCTGAATTATTTATTTATTTTTAAACTAGCATAATATAATATGTTCCCATTTATTTGATATATATATACAATATTGTGATCATACCTATAAAAATATTTGTTTGTTTCTTAAATTTACTATAAAATATGTTTCCAAACATTAACATGATCATTAATTTGAAAAAAAATAAATAACATGTATAACCTACTTTACATAGTTCTTTAAATACTTCATATTATATTAACTAACAGAAAATATGGGCTTTAGGCGTCTTAGTATAGCTATGAACATTGTCGGCAGTAGACAAGAGGCGCTATTCGGGGTTACATGGGCAGACTACTTTTTTTTATTAGAAATACTACATTTACTTTGAATCTGTTGTTAAAAAATATATGTTTATAAGTGTTAACGGCAGATGGACCACTGAGGTTCTGAAATGGAGGCCGCGTTTAGGAAAACGAAGTGTTGGTCGACCGTTCACCAGGTGGGAAGACGATCTCCGTGCAGTAGCCGGTCCGAGATTGGTTTATTGAAAGAGGGCTGATAATGTTAATGAAATGAAAATAGGCTTTGCCTCTCTTGCTCTCACTTTCCCCTTAGACAACGAAACTGCAACAGAGAAACGTATAGAAAATTTTTTAAAAGGGTACAAAAAGAAAAGGTTGTAAATATTACGGGAAAAAATCTGTAACCGATTTAACGGGTAACACTGGTTGTGGTTTTAAGTCCATGCTCATGGGTTTACGCAAAAAGCTAAGGCTAGTTAGCTTTAGCTTTTCCTCAGACCCATAGGAACTAGTTACGCTATTGAGTAGGTAATTCATCATCATTATCAGCACTTATCGGTCCACTGCTGGACATAGGCCTCTTTCAATGAACGCCAAGGCGGTCGATCTCTTGCTACTCGAATCCATCACGGACTGGCTACTGCACGGAGATCGTCTTTCCTCCTGGTGAACTGTCGAACAACATTTCGTTGTCCAAAACGTGGCCTCCACACCAGAACCTTAGTGGCCCATCTGCCATCTGATCTTCTGAGTGTGTGACCAGCCCATTGCCACTTTAACGGGCAACGGAATGCTGCCAAACCCAACTGAATCCTTCTATTGGCTTCCTTCAAGAAGCAACATCAACATTGACCGGCCTAGGGAGAACGTGTTCGTTGAACATGGCCTTTGTCTTGTCCAAGTTCATCCTAAGGCCAATACGTCGTTGTGCAACATTTCCTACAAGCTCTCCAACGACTCATCCAAGACAACGATATTACGAGACAAACATGTGAGAGTGACTCGCCGTTAACATTTATGCCGCATTCTGCCCAGTTTAGTCTTAAAGACGTCCTCCAAAGCGTTAGTGAACAGTTTCGGGGAAATAACATGCCCCTGTGGCAGTCGTCGGTGCCATTGGATTGACCTTGTATGACTTCCCGGAATCAGAACGGATGAGTAGGTAATATAATTCTATAATTATTTGTTTTACCAAGCACATGACATCATCTGTACGTATACAAAGTCTGATGATGAATGAAACCGCGGTTTTATTATATATTGCTTATGCGTAGAAATCATCTTATCTTATGCCTCCGTATGCCGATGTTTTTTTTTCCTTTTGGTTTCTATTTTAAGGCAAATGATAAAATACCACATTTATAATAAAACTGAAGACAAATTCCACAACAGTGGTATGCAATTACACAGTACTGTGTACCATGCAAATAAATATAAAAATATTATTTTGTTCCTATATTATATAAATAATCTTCCTTAAATATAAGTTTAAATGTGTAAAAAAGTGTATAAACATTAGTTTTTGTAAATCTTATTCTTATAACTAGCTGGCTAATAAGCTTGTTATGTCGAGGAAGGACTTCTTCATAGCATCTACGAACTGGGTACTGTCGTTGTGGCCCTTGTAGCTGACCACCGCTGCGCCCACTCTGTCGGGGAATACCGAGTACCTGAAGGTAATGTTTACATAAAACATTACTAATGGAAGCACATAAAAACGACTTATGTGATACAGCTAGCTGTGATCATACCTATAAAAATATTTGTTTGTTTCCATCTATTTCACTCTTTAAGGGTTTTTTAAAAAAATACTTTCTCAGTGCACACTTACATCATAAAGAAACTTGAAATGTGGTGCATGGATACAACCCCTTTATCAAATTCCGAGTTTCTAGATCTGGCTGCCTAGATTGGCTCATTGGAGGAAAGGAGGAATTGAAGACAAGACATTCGTATGATAACAATAATGCGGATGTATATAGGTGTCGGTAGTCGTCCAAACCGTTTTCTCGTTTGCCCCCTACACTATAAGAGAATATTTGCAGATATAGGAGCTACACACAAGCAAGAATTTCAACGTTCATTTCTAAACTGAGCAGTAGCATAAGACTAGCTTTACTTTTGTCTATACCTCAGTAGCGCTCCGAGCGTAGTACAAAGCGCGCTGTGTGTACTATTTTCTAATGGGCGCCGGTACTCGGTAGTCACAAAATGCAGGCATGTGTGGTGTAGAAGTTATTTCGTTTTTTGGTAGACGTTTGCTGTACAATCGTAATTTATATTGTAAAAAATCAAGATGAAAATATAAAAATATCTAATGAAATATATTTATTTCTTAGATATAATAGTTTAATCGTTGGAAGTCAGCGAGCTATGCAGAAAAAGCCGGGAATAAAATAAGAGAGTGGTTGACCGATACGAAAAAGTCATATTCCGTTTTTTTTTCCGAATATAGTATACGCTCCCTTAATGTGTGCGCGCAACAAGGAACTTGGTCCCAAAAAGAATTACTCACGCGATTCCATAGCCCTCCTTCGTGACAGGACCGAACCCACCCCCAATAATATTAGGCGTTGACAGTGTGCTGGTGCTCAATATGGATTTGTTGAGGAATTTGTATGCATATGAATCGTAGAACTCTGGTCGCGGCAAGTCGTTGTCTTCAGCCGTCTTCATCAGAGCAAACAAGTGACGGTCGAAGCCCTGGCCCATGGCCGCCTCTTTCACCAACAAAGAGTGATTCGCGGAACATTCTTGCATCATGGCTCGTAGTTCTTCTTTACTTTTCTTATATAAACCATCACAGAATGCCTACACAACAATAAATAATAAGATTAGTTAAATATAATGTAATAAAACTATAAAAGGTACTAAGAATTCCTTTGTACCACTGAAGTAAGATAGGCCTTTTCTTGTTTACGCGGGGAAGCGCTTTTACACGCCTTGGCCCTGGGTGGGGTCCAGTGGGATGTGGGTCTCGCGAAACATGATAGTGCCGAATACCCACAAAAACCACCGCGAGTGCCATCAGTGCCGCCCTTGGTGAGGAACAACAATCATCATGACTTCTGCAGAAGGGCAAGATCTATTAGAGATTGGAGGGATTCTAGCTGATGGTCTGCATCTGTCGATCTTCCTCCAGGTCCACCTCAGCGCATTTAGCAGTGATTGCATTCTTCTTGTTGGTGGCCTCCCTTTACCACACTTAGCTCTGGTACATTTTTTTGGCAGAACAAGTCCCATCATTTGCTCCTGGGCTTTCGTCTGACGATGGGTCCTTCGTGCTCCGGCGTTTTAGCTAAGAACGCACGGAATTTTGTCTCCCGAGTGGCCAATTGCGACGATCGCAGAGCCCGAATCGCCAGTGTCATCTTGTTCCCTTTCGATCAATTTGGAGTCATTTAGCAAACCGTTACGATATGGTAATTTTCCATCCGGTGGCAACGGTTCAATGAATATCACTAGATACAGAGTTGCACTCTGAAAATACTGAGAGTACCGAATCCATCGGCCCAGGGCTGAAAGAGCATTATGATTTTTTGTCCATGTTTCTAATTTTTACTAAAATTACCTTAGTTTTATCCGTGCACGGTCGCATGGTTTCTGTTCTCCCGTGCTTGAACGCCGACGTGCTGCACGACTCGTACGTACCCACATATTTGCCGTTCAGTTTGTGATATGCTGACTAAGATAAAAGAGAAAAAAATAATAAGACAAAAGGGAAGAAAGGTAATGATTAAAAAAAACCTAAATATTTTTTTTGCACAGATATGATACGATCGAATCAAAAATAAATTATTTTATTAAAAAAATAATTCTGCCAAATATCAACAACAATTCATCCCGTAAATAGGTACAACTCCTTAATCATCCATCAAAATATATTTCATCATTAATAAAAATAATTATTGTAATTGAAATTTTCATAAACGAAAAAATTTTGTTAGTCATATAAAAGAAAGAAAATCTCTCCTTTGATTCTCTAAATTCCGCGTTAAAAATTAAATGTGGCCCATCCTGCTATTTCCATACAACCTGATATATGTAACTATTGTTATGACGATAAGAATGTAAAAGAAAGTACCTGGAATCCAAGTTGCATACAACAATCGGCGCTGACCTTATACTTTTTAAAAAGGTCTTTGTTGAGCCCTTCATATAACATCCAATCTATGCTGAGGGAGTTACAAACATCACTGTATTCCTTCTTTGCATTTTGTATAAAATGTTTTGCTTTATCATCAAGGTTGAACTCTGTAAATAAATAATAAGAAAATATACCTATTAATTTTGTATAGTGTAAGGGAATAACTAAATTCGACGTCATAGTAAATTCGAATTTCAAACTACATATTAAATTATAGCTAAAAAAGATTTTTTATTAATATTTTTAATTTGGTGTGAAAGTTCTAATTTTGCAGGGGCTTATTATTGTGTTTTTATTTATGTACCAAAAGGATGCAATATGACCTTATTACTTGGACTGTTTGTATCCCTGTGTCCACCAATTACAAAAATATTCAAGGAAAGCGTTAAAGGTATTAGTTATATAGAAAATAAAATATTATATTCAAAACTAAAATAGTATAATTGGTAATTTTAGAAAATAATAATAATAATAATATTACATACACACCTAGCTTCCTTACACTTATATTATTATTAGAAGGTTTACATTCTGGTGTAATAAATGGTGATTTAATAGTTTCTCCATACATATCTTCCAAAAACCTCAAAACAGCAACACCATCGCCCCAAGAATGTTCGAAATTAACACCAGTAACACCATCTTTAGTCACAATTAGATTGACAGATTTATCAAACCACCTGAAATTTATATTTCAGAACAATTATAAAACACTTTTATAAAAATCAATTTTAACAATACCATACGAGGTACCTTTCATGAAAATAAATTCTTCAGGAGTAAACTTTGATAGTTTTAGTTTTCTGTAATTGAATAGCTCACATGATGACTATTGCTTAGCTGCAAGTAAGTAGTAGTAATTGACTAAGGACATCGGACTCCCATAGACTTCAAGGATATTCCAGTGAAAAGCAATAAACAGTGGCAACCCATAGATGTTTTATTTACTGTTTTATCCGTGATTGAGGCACCCGACATTTTCTATTACAAGTCACATGAAAAGCAACAGTTACTGCCCCTTTAGTTGATTTTTTTCCCGAACCTTTACTTGATATTGACTTGGATACATCCATAGCAAAAATATTTATTAGATAAAGAACTAAAACTGAAAAAAATACCTATTTGTTCCATCACCATGTAGATAATGTTTTAACATTTTATAATTATCACCATCTATGGACTCCTCATCCAATACTAAGTTATATATAGCAGAGTCAATTAATCTTAAAGCTTCAGAATTTCCCGTCTCCTCTAAATGCAAGCGTTGCTTTGCCCAATTGTCGCGGTTTTGACATGTCAACACACCCACAGGATGTTCTGCTTTAGGTGAAGCATCATTAATTATTTTGGACATATTGCCTAGTATGTCTGTTGGAGAAAGTATGTTCCCTGAAATATTCGGAAAAATTGTTAGACTTATGTCGACTTATGTAACTTGTGAATGAAGTTCTTATTGAAAGTGTATGAGTATAGTATAAAGATATATGAGTAAATATACCTGTGCTCTGTCTTACTGCACATATCTGCCAACATTGGTCATAGCGTCCTGATACATACCCTATAGCCATCCTTATGAATGTAGTATCATATACAAATAGATTTTTTTAACCCAATGTGTATCATCAGAGATTACAATGTTCAAACAAAAATAAAACTTTGATGCTTTTTTTAGTATAGATGAAGTCAGGATTAATTTACTTTGTACACCAGTGTTATCTGAGTAGTTACTTCCTCCATGACCTGACTTCATTGAATAACTGAATTCAATAGCACATACTATATAGAAGATCCAAAATCTGAAGGCACAAATTGAAACAAACAGCTTAACATTTATGGAAAAAGTTTACTCATCCACATTTATAGTAATGTTAATATCTTGTAAATGTTATGGTGCATTGAATAAATTTTTTTTTTTTGGTCTTTACTTATGAGACTCCATAATTTTTTCTGTTGTTTGACAATTGTGTTTTATTTAAAAGTGGGTGCTGACTAGTCAATTCTGAATTATAATGGTCAAATGAAAAATTGAAAAGATGGTACTGGTCAAGAGAAAAACGATAAAGAAGGCAGTGGATCTTAACAAATTCTAAACTTTACAATACCACATTTAGGTGCTCTTGGGCTCCCACAAAGAAAAGAAGTCTTTTCATATAAAGGCCCAAATGATAGCTTCTGTATTTCACTGATACTGGTGACTAATAGTGAAGATCATCGAATGCCATAGCTTAAAGTGTACTTTTTACCGATTATACAATAAAATATAAAAATACATAATAGGCTTACCATCAGAATCTAAAACATCAAATACATAAAAATTGCCATCTCTTTGTATAAGTATATGTTTTGAATTAGGATCCCTAAAGATAACATCTTTGTTTACCTTAGGTATTCTGGTAGCATTAAATAGACCAGGAAACTGACTCATGTCTAAGGGAAATGCTTTAAATAGACAGGCACCATACCTGCAAAACATGTCAAAGGTATTTATAGATTCTAATGAATATAATGGATTTTCTTATCAAACTTAAAGTTAATTAGAAATTATTTATTTCATATTTTATTGGTTGTTCTTTTCTTATATCATCTCTTAACTGTAGTAGAATATAATTTAAAATAAGTTATTTTGTTGATTTATACATAATTAAGTATTTCCACAAACACCATTAAACCATAGCTTAGTTAGTCACTATAATTTTGATTGTTGCTATGAAAAATTATATGATATAGATAGTAACAGGATGAAATAATAACTACTTATCTACAGAAGTTTGAAAAATATTCACAGTTCACAAGAAAGCATGTGCAAACAGTAGCTGCTAAGCATAATGCCATTCAAAAAACTCATTCTCAAAATAATAATCATTACATCTGTACCAATGAACATAAAACAATTTTTGGCCAGTTAATATTTTTTTTATGTATAAGACATTTCATAGTTTTTGTGTGAATCAGTAAATTTCACTATTATATATAAATGAAGAAATAGGACTCACCAAGATAAACTTTCTGGTAATAGACCAGTGGCTTTCCAAAATAAAGGTGTATTGCTTTTTTTGGGATTAAGATGGTACACCTCTGGTATGAGGAGACCTGCTCTTAAGGAAAGCATAAATCTAATAGAGGTAACCAATAGATTCGACGCTTTTATTAGTTGATCATTATATTCTGGTCTTGTGTCGTTCTTGTAGACTATAATGGGATTATAGTTAATAGGTAGAGGTACGCGATCGCGCAAATACAAATCAAACCAGTAATCTGAAATATAGCTTGTGTGTTTATATGCGTTATTTTTGGCAACCAATTTATTCTGTAACACTTGACCGTCTTTGTTAACAAAATCGTCTGTTACTTTCACAGTCCCGGCATACTGTTCAGAGTTCAATAGAGGTCTTACGGCATTTAAAAAACGATCTTTGCTTTTTATCAATTCTGGTATGGGTAAACGAGGAAGGGATTTCTGAAAATGCATAGTGGGCACTATACTCTTTTGTAAATACTGATATTCAATATTTTGAACGTGCTCCGCTTTTTTTGTAAAGTTGCGGTGAAACTTTGAGTTCTTAACCACTATACTGTCACATTTTTTTAAACAATTAATAGGAATCATTTTTATTCACAGTAAAGATAGCACTGATATACTCAAATATTGTAATCCTGGACGGTGATTTTGTTAAGCCACTATGCTTGGGAGTTGGGACAAAATAAGGAACCCGATTTGACAGCTGCCAAAATATATTATTTGCGGAGTGAAAAAAAATCGTTTTCCTTTTATGACCGATTCTTGATACTATCGATTTAAATAATTTAAGTCTATAATCGGAAACTGTATATACATTAATTACTTATAAATAACATATTAGCTTTTTCAAGAATTTAATTCCTTTTATTTTATGAAGGAGTTTCTAATATTAATAAAATTAACAAACATTAAACTTAGAGGCGATAAATCTGCTCATGTTTCCAATATGTACTCCTAGGGATTTTTAAAAATTATTTATATTAATTTGTATATGTCATGTTTTATATCATAACATATCACAATGTAAGTCATATTTGTGTACATAAATAAAAGTGGAGTACAGGTAAATTAAAAAAAAAGGAAAAATTTTAACGTTTTTATTCGCTTTCATCATTTGATTCAGAATAAAAATCATCATTTGAACCATCTTCATCGGTTACTTTTATTATTAATTGATTGTCAATTAAATTATCAAAATGTACATCTCTGCTAAAATCTTTTATTATATATTTTTTTGTTCCTTCTACTATATTTTTCCAGTCAGCTTGGTTAGTCTGCATACAAGCTTCTTTAAGAGCAAGCTTTTTTTGTGGTGAATGGTGGTCTAGTGTTATCGCGCGCAGCATAGCCTCTAAAAGAGGATAAAGTTAGAACATATATTATTAAACTAACTATGACAGCGGTCAGTCATTAAAAGTACAATTCACATATCTTTTTATACTCGCCTTTAACTTGAGCCCAAATCATCCTTACCGCATTGTATTGGTAGTGGTATGGTGAAGTCGTTATTACTTTGTGCCCATATTCCTGTGCTAACTCGTCTATAGCCTATCTTGGTTGCATAGGTATATTAGGTGATTAGCTTCACTAATTGCAAAATTTCTGCCTTTAATAAACGTGTATCATCTTCCACGCCATGACTTTGTAGCCAAGCCACTATACCTGCCTTTTGGGTACCCTGTGTAGGAGGTTTACCTATTTGGATAGAGTGGTAGGGAGCATTGTCCATAATTTAGTACACCATCCTGGTATATTTTGCAAAAGGGTATTATAGTACTATTTAAGTTTTTCTGCATTCATTTCTTCATGAACCTCCTTTGTACTCTTAAGAAATTTTTAATGAAATGGACTTGACCTGAAATTTTTAATGAAACTCTCCCCAGAGTTTCATTAAAAATTTCAGGTCAAATCCAGCATGACAAATAATTGAACATGATGCTTGCGTATCGTCTGCCCACGACTGGGGTACGATATGATTTGCATTCAACCATGTCTCAACGACAAATATAACTTTGTCCAGTCGGTTATCCTAGTAATTTCTCTTTAAAATGTTACTCTTAGTAGAGTGATGTCAAATTTTCTATTAAAATTTTTCGTTTTATTTATATTTAACTCCTATGTTTTTGAAAATTGCTTTTAAAGATGATGCACAGCCATCAAATAAATCTGTCTAGTATAGTAACCGTATATGTGATTTTAATGCCAGCTGTGTCAAATTGGTCTATACCTGTAATAGGTTTTCATTTTTTCCTCCTTTTAAGTGTGTGTAGCAAATTATCTTCATCCGTATTTCACCTGTAATATTGTTCCCACAGTTTCTGTGCCAATCCAAAGAGACTGCGAAACTCGTTCATGGAATTTAGTCAATTTTATAAGAGGAACTCTATTCATGACTCGCGTTCGAAGTAATCGTGCAGCTTCAGAACCATATTACGGGCCTCGCTGTTTAGAGTACACCCTCTTTTAGGTATATTGGTGAGTTCACAACAATAAAATAACTTCAAGCTTAATCAAAGTCCAGTATTAGCAAGCCAAGGTCAACAAATATGACAGGAACAGTCCAAAAGTAATAGCCAGGTCAGAAAAAAATAACAACAATAATAACAAAAAAATCAAGATTAGCGTGTGAAGATTAGCTTCTAGAATAGCGTGCGACTGCGCGGAGTACTGACGAATCAATGACGTCAAAAAAGAATGGCGGATATTTTTTTAATTTGTGTAGGCATTTCATGGGTGGGCAAGAGCCCCACCAACCGAATCATTTTCTATAGTATCCAAATATCCACATGGAATATTTAAATATGACTAAAAATATATAATTAGGTAAATATTTAATAATTTATCCGTATTAAATTTCGATTATCATAGCAATCGATTTCATTCGGTATGAAAATAGTTTTACAATGGTCATGGCCTGACAACCTTACATACAACATTTTATTGCTGTCTTGTCAGAATACAAATCGATTATTCAGCCGTGTTTTTAAGTCTTTTTCTTAAATAAATATTTAAATTTAAGACTTACCATTGATACTCGATGCTACAGTGCATGAGTGAAAAGTAATTAATTACGATAGTGAAATTAAACGTTCAAATAATGTTACCGCGTCAGAAAGTGAGACAGGTCAAAATATCAGAAATTTGGGTGAACTTTGGATTTATTCTAGGGAAACAAGTTCGCTTCCAATTCCTGCTAGTATTTACCTGAAAGTAAAGTTAATTTGTTTTAAACATAAACAACTGACTAATTATACACATGTAGTAAAAAAGTTTTCATAAAATAATTTATGAAAATATTTAGTGCCGTCATATTATAATTCAATATTGTTCATTTTAATAAAGTTACAAAGAATGTTTATAAATGGAGAGAAAACATATCTTAGTAAGAATTTAAAATCAATAGGGCGGGGGATTTCTGGAAGAAGACATGTGCTCTGGAGTACCTAAGTCCAAACCGCATTCTCAGATCAATATAGAAAACAGATGGCATTAGTTCCTATATAGGTACATTAAATATTTATAGATGGCCTTGTTTCTTTATAAATGAATAGGTAAAAATTGTACTACTTAATATGCAAAACAAGATTAAATCAAATATCAAGGGAAATCTGAGTAGGAAAATATGAGCATTCAGGTAATATACTGGTTTTTATATAATTATACATCTTTTTTTCGCTGATAAACAAACGTGGGGAAAAAATATAACGCAGCAACACATAATTGTGAATAATTTATTAACATGTACAGTAAATAGACTATCTCTTATAATGTTACACATCTTATTATGTTACAAAACAATTATTACAGAATGGTTACTCATGTATATAAATTCAAATCAATTAATTTAAATTAGATGTAACTATTAATAGTCCTTCACTTTCTAACATGATAATTTAAAACACATATATTATCTCCTTTACACCCGAAAGTGTAGTTAGTACGTGGATTTAATGAAAATCTCGCCATGCTTGTCCTCACAATGAGGGGAAATTCGTCGATTGTCCAAAGGTAAGCCAGAGTCGAAAGTGCGAAAAAGGTATATTGGTTTCCGTAGATATGCCATGTTCCAAAATGATTAGAAGATATGTCGGTGTCCAAAGATATGCTAGGGTCAAAAATACGAGAAAGATATGTCAGAGTCTGTAAGAAATAGCCAATTATCACCACAAAATCACTCTAGAATCCGAAAAACACATTTGCACAAAAAAAAATGGAAACTAATCACGGGGTGTAATATTCATATATTTGACAGTTGCCTTTCGCATTCTGTTTCGTGCCGTGGTCAAAATGAAGCTTCTTGTAATCCACCTATAACGTCAATGCGTATCATTGACGTTTGAAAGAATTTTCATACATTTTCGTTCACATATCAGTAAAGTTTTCCACATCCCACTTTATTGAGTTATTCAATATTGCTTATCCAAAATGATGTATACCAGATAGCATAAGTAAGCGAGGTACTACGTTACTACACATTCCCAAATTGTGAGAAAAGACTTCGAATATGGCTGTATCATGAAAATTGTTGGATATATAAAAAGTATTAAACTTTTATTTTCCTGAGCTCAGTTTAGTAAGTAAATAGTATTAACCCTTGAAACAGTTTATGATCATAGATGTTATCCAATTTCAGACGAATTACCCTCTATATCATCTGTATCTGTGGCCGTAGCATTAATGAATCAAAGTGCCAATGTAGAAAACCCATGAGTGTAGAGACCTTCAGGTAATATATTTTATATCAACACTATTATAGATCACAACCACAAGCCGAAATGTAGTCTGATAAAAATAACTCAAACAAAAAAAAAAAATATGTGGCCTTGATTTGCACACATTTTTGGCTGGAACACATAACTTTATGGACTTCTAATACTACTAAGTGTAGAGTTCTAATGATGATATGATAAATTTATTTATATATATTGGTTCCCTACATTGCAGTGTACAGGTAATAGTCATTAATAAGTTAATTAAAAACGTATGTTACTTAATTTTGTATATGTATTGTGACGGTAAGAAGTATCTATATTCTATATCTACGGCAGGCCATGCAGATATCTCTAAAGCCTTACATACACCTAAATACACTGTGATAGTGTACAACATACATTTCTCTTAACCTTATATTTCATTTACGCTTTTAGGAGACGGTTCTACACCTTCAGCTGCAAATTTCGCAGAACTGCCTTAACAAAAACCATCAGTACATGCAGGTAAATACTTCATAATAAAAACAAAATACTATAGAGTATATATACTTATCCAGATGAGCGACTATCACTTCTACATTTTATTTTAACTGTCAGAGGAAGTACCAGCTGTGGAAAAATGTTTTTCTGTTATTACATTAACATTAAGTTTTTAATGCTAATGTAAATACCAAAATACTTATACTGACTTACAGGTACTCTTACAAAAGTATTTTTAGTAGGTTTTGAAAACCTAGTAAAAATGTTTTCTGCATGTAATTGCTATTGCCTCTGTGTTAAGCCTTTGAATTGTGGCATGCAGGGAAAGTTCAGATTCCTGTAGCTTGGGTAGGTAAAGGAATATGTTTAAAATACTATTACAATACTAATATTATGATGCTGTGCATAATTTATTGCTAATTTTTAACATATATTTTCCAATGGGACTGGAATTTTTTATGTAGTAATAACCCAGTTAATTATTATGAGCATGCAATGTTTTGTCGCTTTGTTAGACAAAAAATTGTCTCAGATGGTTAGCAATCATGAAATTTAAGAAAGAAGAATTTAAGAAAAGAACAATAACTGAATAGAGAAGCACATATGACCTACTTATGCTTGAAATGTATGAAAACAACTCTTCGGGACGTGTGAACAGTGAGCTCACCACACAATATGAAATTAAGATGTAATTTGAACAAATATAAAATTATTGTAAAATTTATGTTAGTTTGCTTTACACCTTTTATTTATTATAAATCATTATAAACATAATATGTACCCTACATACCTAATATGAAAGGCATCATACTAATCAATCTTAGGCTTATAAATGTAGAAAAAAATTGGCGTCAAGCTCAATTGTGTCCTGGTTTCTGGGAATGATGTACGTTAGTATGGCGTGATGTGTGTCCGAATACCTAATATTACCACAGCCTATGAATCATACATTACTGTATAGTTGGTGAATGAAAGTGAAAGAATAGAATGTAGTTACAATGTGGTATTACTATATAGTTTGTGACTAATAAATACGTTCGGTACTTACACGATGTTGAAACTCATTTCATCTTCTTTTTCTGCCTCATACATTGCAGTTCGTCGCTACATTTTGCCAGAGGCAAGTATTAATAATCATCTTTTGCGTTGCGCAGTCGAACGAAAGTCGAGATAATAATCGATAGATTAAGTTGTTGAAATATCAAAATCATGTATTACATGATTTTCATAATATGATTACAAAATTTGTGATTTTGCTATTGTCCCAGTTTATGCAATGCTGTACATCTTATGTGGGTTAAGTAAAACCTCAGATAGAAATTAAACGATCTAAACAATAGATGGCACTACATTCCATACATTAAACCTTGTGACTTCCTAGTATGAGACCGTCATCGGCATGGTTGAAGTAACGGTTTAACAATTTACGTTTCTTTTTTTAGTTTGGAGTAGAAGTTTTGGAACTGTCATAACGTACAAACTCCGGAGCCGATGTGTCAAATGTTAAGCATTTCAAAACATACGAGTATCAACTAAATGCTTAAAATGATTAATTATTCAAATATCTTTATTTAAACAATTATTTGCACTTTCATTAAAAAGATAAACGCGGCCGTCTACGTAGAAAGAGACAGCTACTGTAGTACACTCTCTGTTTCTCTTTTTACATTCATTGCACCCAACGCCCAATGCGCATGCGAGATTAGATAGACAAAGATATTATCATGTTTCAAATATTCCTTCTCTATAAACCAAAACGGCCACTCGGTGTCATATGGCATGCCTTCTTCTCTACATTATCTATATAGAAGCTGTAGGCAGGACTATGACGGCAAACGTCCGTCTCGATTAATAGGGAAGGAAGATACAATCTTTGTCTATCTAATCTCTCT
>JAFELO010000166.1:761534-779786 GCA_017140195.1 Eumaeus atala
TTTGATGTATCATGAAAATAATAAAGAAATTTTCATTTCAATACAAGGAGATTCCAGATGAAAACTTCTTTGTCTTTATTATTTTCATGATTTCTCATGATTTTATTCAGTTGAAGACAGGAGTTTTCATCTGGAATCTCCTCCCAAGCATCCTTTAAAGCGTGAATCAGCTGCTGTTGGTTGTAGACCCCTTGCTCATTCTCTCTACTCTTAAACTCTTCGTTTCAATTGGTCCCACAATTGCTCGATCGGATTTAAATCCGGACTGTTAGCTGGCCATGGTAATACCTCAATATGAGACCCTTTTAGGACAGTTTAGGTTGATCGAGCTGTGTGTGCACGGGCATTATCTTGCATCAGGATGAATCCAGGCCCCACTCGCTGTGTAAGTGGGATCACTTGAGGCCTGATGACGTCCTCGATGGTGAGCTCGGTTTTACCGTGTAAACTAATCCCACCTCAAGCCATTACGTTGGGACTACGGAAACGGTCAACTTGTGAATGCAGGACTCCGAAAACCGCTCGCCGCGTCGTCTCCACACTCTAACGCGCCGATCATCATTAAGAAACTTTACTTTGCACTCGTCTGTAAAAAGGACCTTGCCCCAATGATTAATCTCCCAGTTCAAATACTTAATAGGAATAATAGAATCTTAATCGGTTTGCACGTTGAAACCTGCTCAGTGGAATTCGAACAACTCGTCATCTTGACGTTTGCTGGTCTTCGTACAATCGAATACGTATAGTTTGATCACTGACACGGGGATCCGTTGTCAGCCGTAGGTGGTGTTGTAACTTACGGGCCGTTACTGTACGATCACGACGAGCACTTAGTTGTATGTGCCGATCCTCATGAGTCGTTGTTATGCGCACTCTACCTGAACCAGGTCTCCTGGCAAAACAGCCAGTGTCTTGAAAGCGATTCCATACATTTTGGACAGCTCTTCGAGAAAAATCCAACTACAAACCCACGGAACGCTGAGAACGTCCTTCTTGAATCATAGTTATGGCTCTGGTTGCTGTTATTGTATCCATATGCCTTCGTACTGGTGGCACGATTAACGCGAGATGATCAATGAATCAATTAAAATTGAAAAAGTAATACTTTTTTCCTAAAATAACCGAAACAAGTTAAGAAGACAATCAAAGAAAAACATAAGAATAACACCCAATTATTTTTTTCTTAAAATGATGGCCAATACTTTCAAATTAGGAACACGAACACATAAAATAAAAAAGGTATAAAAGAGATGAAACACCAGAGTTCGTAATGTGAATATAATGATAATTATCAACTACTTTCAGTTTACTAAATTGCACTTAAATGTAAATAAACTAGTGGCCGTTACTTTGTTTTGAGTAGTATACACAGTTTAATATATAGTTTTTTTAAGCTTGTGGGTATCACTACAGTTCTGACAGGTTGTCAATTAGGTCTATTTTTGATTAGTTTAAAATACTTTTTATTATCGTAATGTTATTGGTTGGACAATTAGACATTGCTATTGAAATGGGTATTTGGCTCCATGTATCGAATTTCTTAGACTCAAATCTGCATTCTGAAGGTTGAAACACTTGTATTAGTATGTATTGTACGTTAATTACCACCTATGAAACTCAATCGATTACGCGTTTAAATAGCATTAAAGTTTAAAAAGTGCTTGTACCTAATATAGTCAGTAATACGTAGTCGTCTGTCAGTAATACATAGTATTTCTATGTAGGTTGTGGGTCAGTGGTCAATCATAAACTACGAGTGGGACTAGTCTGTGTGTGTACGCTTAGGAATACGTAATGTGCTTGAAGGTAAAATAAATTGATTTTCACTAACAATTTATATTCATGTCGTAGACCATCAGGTTCCAGGTCCTGTTATATAAACTGAAAGTATGCGATGTAAATAAATGTAAGGCGTGTTTATAAAATTAAATAATGTTATGTCGGAAAATTATAATTTAAAATGACATTGCACCCTGAAAGTAGAATATTTTATAACTTCTACTTATTATACTTATATAGTATAAAGAAATAACAAGTTCAAATTAATATTAAACATAGTATTTAAATGTTATATTTACAGATTTGAAAATACAAATAAGTCAATACATTGCCAAAAAATACATGCTACAAAGATGAATGAAATTCCCGATCATAGTATTGGCAATGAAGCTGCACTAGAAAGTGAAGAATTTCTTCGTGGTGTTAAATCATCTACTTGCCTCTTAATACCTACAACACCAAGTCCTTCACCTATGGATTTTAAGCACCCTCTTTCTGAGGAAGTAAATGAAAATATTTTTTTAAATTTATGTGATAACCCAAAGATTATTGATCTTCAAAATTCAGGTTAGTACAAAAATGAGACAAGATTACATACTTAATGAGTTAAAATATAATAGTGTGTTTATTTTCTAGTAAGAGCCATCTCGGACATTCATATTTTAGTGTCTACATTGCCCCAAATTAGCCCAACAACAAAATGACTTGAGGTAACACTTGCCCACATAATACAATTTGCAATTGAATCCTATTTGAGTCCTAACCTGTAACAAATCCTAAACTCACTTGATAAAACTTATCCTCACTAGTATCAAGCACTATCCGAAATAAAAATTATAATTCTGTCTCTCGTCTGTACACACATTATTCTGCCTCATGGTCTTTTGGTAACCTAAGTTGTTATGTTAAAAAACGTCCTTGTTTCCTTGTGACATGGGGCATATGGGCACAATGTATGTAATGAAAGCTGTCAGATTATCAAATGATTTCATGCATTTCATGCCCATATAGAAATCTATGGGATGCACAATCTAAGAATTTGAAATATAAATATTGAGTGGTCACTATTGCCTTTTCTTCATGTGATTTCATTTGACTCTCACAGCCCTCATGCAATGGCTCAACAATCAACACTCATCTTTTCTGTCCTTCTTATGAGAGACAAAGGTTTTAATGACCACCTATACAGAAATATAACATACACATTTTATATTTAATTAAATGACAGCAAAATTTGTCATATTGTTTTAGCAGATGGTAGCCAACTTGGTGATTCAAGTTCCTCTGCTGATTCAAATTCAGTGGTGCAAGACCCAATAAGTGCACAACTCATTAATAACTTCAGTATGCTGGATTATCAAACCTTGAGTAAAAATGGGGACATAATTGAGGGACCGGTAAGTATCATGTGTGAAATGGAAGTTCAATGATGAGACCTATATATCCAACAGTGGGTGAGAAAAGGTTGAGCGAGAGAGAGAGAGAAGAGCAGTATCAAGGATTTTAAATACATATAGCCAGCATTGAAGAATTCATATCTGGTATGTGTTTACATATACTGTAAATAGTAATTGCCAATAATAAATAAACAATGGCTGCTTTATTGATCATTCAGATTCACTTGGCGAGTGCAATGCTGTAAGTAAGAACAAATGCCATGTATTGCAGCTGAATTGGTAATACGGCCGGCACGACCGGGAAGGTAACTCGTAATTTTGTTCGTGAGCAGCCGGTGGCCCATTGAAGGGATGGGGGAAGGAGGACAACACATCTGCTTATACAAATGTCAATGGGTGACGGTAGTCAATAAAATTTTGCCATTATCTATTTCTAATTTAGTCCATTCTGTAAAATAAGCCACAAAACGTATCTCGTCTGAGGTCCACAATCATATATTTTTTCGATTATTTTAATTGTTTTTTTCGTAAAAAAAAAATAGACAACAAGACGTAGTCTTTTATTTTCATTTAACCAAAGGTTTTCCTAATTTAATGTTTATTCTAAGATTACAAAAACATTACTATTTTGTTAAAATATGTTAGGTGATGACTCTTTTTAATTAAAATTACGAAAAATGAATCACATCAGACGAGGTCGAGAGAAAGAAGAAGAAGTGTAGATCCTTTTGTTTATTACTTCTTTTTACTTTTCAGTACAATGTCATTATAAAATAAATATTCTTAATGTATCCCCAATCCAAAATAAACACTGTTACACTGTTACATAGCCGTACCGGGCCGAGGAGACAGGGAGGAACTTCTCGCTCACACCATATTGATATGGAGTTTAAAAATAAAAGAAACCAGCTTTAGAGTGGCGTTTCATATTGTTTATAATAAGTTCGGAAATAGGCACCATTTGTGACCAACTCTCAAGCCGAGTTTGTATTGGGTAACATTTGTTTAAAAACTTTATCACGTGATTATAAGTTTTTTTACCGTATGTTTTTGAAACTTGACCGTCCACACTCGTCTTGTCAGGTGTTGCTAAAGTAGAGAGGGAGGAGTTGGCGTTGCTTCTATATTTAACAATTCACGCAACAGACGTCCTCAGTCCAGACTTGTTGACTTTTGTTTATAAACACGGTAATTTGTTTATTAAAAAAATCTTACCTAGAGGACACTCGGCTTAACAAACTTCTGCATAAACATTGTTTGCGTTTATAGTCACTTGATAAAAACACAAATTACACTTACACAAATTGAAAGTCTTGCTCTGCATTCGCTTCCTCATCGAGTCATGCGGAAGGGTATGGCGCGTATTACATAAGTAGGTAGCCAAATCTTATTCTTATTTTGTTTATCTGCTTTTATTTTAGCCTGAGATCTGCAAGCTCAACGGGAGCCTTAGTGGCGGCAAGAGGAAATTGCCGAATTTCGTAAACTGGAACTGGCCGTTAATAAGGAAAGTTCTTCTTTGGATTGTTTTGTCTGGACTCGTTGCCTGTCTGGGAGCAATAATTGCAATGGTTATTACAATACCGAAGTCATGCAATCCAGATTTACCATGGTTCCAGGGAGGGGTATTCTATGAAATTTTTCCAGCCAGTTTTAAAGATTCGAATAATGACGGTATCGGTGACCTGAAAGGACTAACCAAGAAGTTAGATTACGTGCAAGACATTGGAGGGTCCGCTATTCGTTTAAACTATATATTCGAAGCAAATAATTATCCCGAGCAATACTATAACACGACATCATTATTGAATATTGACAGAAGTCTTGGGACACTGAAAGACTTTCAGGATTTGATAATTACAGCGCATGAAAGAGGGATAGCTGTCATAATGGATATTCCCGTTTTAAGTATGGTCGAATCCCATAATCATCAGAACTCGAATATGTCGTTTGTTTTTCAAAATATTGCAAACAGTGATTTGGACCAGACTTCAGCTGCGATTGCGTTTTGGGCTCGAGGTCAAAATGTGGATGGGTTTTACTTAAAAAATTTGGAAAAATTTGTTGACGATGTGAATTTTGTGAAATCACTTCAATATTGGAAGCAAATTATAGGCACTGGAAAGATTTTTATTGCAAGTGAGGAGGCTTTTAAAAATGCTAAAGATGTCAATCTACAAGTGTTTCTTAATCGGATAGACCTTGTAGATGTTCACTTGGACTTGGAAGAAGGGATTAAAGGTTTAAAGGATAACATAGAAAGAATCATTACTTCTACCCTCTGGGATAAACCATTTTATCCTTGGGTACATTGGAATATCGGGAATATAAACAGCGAAAGAATTTCCACTAGACACAAAAACAATTCTTTAGCTTTACTGGTAATGGAATTCGTTCTACCTGGCACCGTTAGTTTATTTTATGGCGATGAAGTGGGATTATCTGGTCTCCCAGAAAAGGAGATAGAAGGTGATTTTCACGAACACAGATACGTACATAATTTGGTTCCAATGGCATTTGCTCATGGCGAGGAGCCCGATAATGCGGCTATTTTGCCATGGAACTCTAAATCTGTTTTCGAACCACAATTCCACAATTTCAATGTTACAAAATCACTTATCAAATTGAAGGTAAATACACCAACCATATACTTGAGAGCTATATATAAAGACGGTATTAATATGAGAAATATGGGAATACGTAAAACTGAAGAAAATTTAATAGTAATTGAACGTTGGTATCCGAGAAGGAACACGTGCGTTTTTGTGGGAAATCTTGGCAACGCGACAATTACAACTGATCTGTCAACTATGTTTTACGGCGGTACAGTTGTCGCTGGTACGAATACGTCTTTAATTGGTGAAGTTATGTACTTTGACAAGGTAACATTCCTACCCAATTCTGCTATTATTTTCAAACTGGAAAAGTAATATCTTTTTGCATAGCGTGTCATAGCGGTAGATGTTTAACAGAATCTCTATGTTATTTGCCAAAGATTTAAGCTACTTTAGAAGAGATTAAATTAGTTATTGATCCTAAAATGTGCAAATTTGTCATAGAAAAAATATATGTAGGGAATAAGTGAGTGTAATGTTTTACATCAGTATTGTTTTGAGATCTTTATTTACGATGTCTTTTAACGAAGTTCCTATTAACATATTGTTTAGGTATTATTATTTTGTTCTATTTACTCATTCATTAAAGCGCCAATAAGGTTTGTGAAAAAAATGTATCAATATTTATTTCTGTTTTATTTTCATTGTTCCCGCCCCATAACCCTCTAAAAGATTTTATAACGGCGAAGGGCAGTTTTAAGATGGCAAGTAGTTGTTAACAACTGCCTCATTTCTTGGTGTTGGTTAAGAGTGTCACTCACACTGATACTCTTTCATCCGCGCCATGAGTCTCTTCGCCGTTGTTTGATTTTATGTATTTGTCTGTACCAGTTACAGTTCGGAAGAGAGGAATTTAAGTTTGTATATTACGTATTACTAAATTAATATTTTATTTGATCTGTGCTGAACTACACAATGTTTTATTTTGATAATTTATATATCAAAATAAAATACAATAACAATATGTTATTACATATTATTTACACATACACTGTAAATACATAGTAGGTATTCGTTATTTTATAAAATTAAAAAAAAAGACAGTTATCTCTGGGTATCAATATTTTACGTGCGTACCATTAAATATGACATGAATTTTTAGTTAGTATAATTATTTCTGTATAAAATATGGAGGGAATTATTATAAATGAAACGCATCAATCTTGTAAGATACTTTACTATACATTTGTACATGTTGGAATACATTTACCATTTGTAGTATGTACATGTTTGCTGAAGAAATAAATAGCAATAGGATTATATTTCTGTAATTAACTAGCATTATCCAATGACTCGATACGTTATATATCAATTAATATCATATAGGATTAGGTATCTAATACAAGGGAACAATGTTTTTGTATTATAGAAACTTTTGCATGCGTGTCTGAAGTAAGTTTAATCGTAATGTATTTATTTCATGGGCAACACACGCATAACATTTATTATACTTGTGTCTTTTAGACCTAGAACTTTAAAGTCTGATTATTTTATTTATGGCTACAATTTATCTTAATTTACATTATATTATTGCAGTGGCAATTATATTTCTAGTATCAGTCTTTTGTTACAATAATAAAGGAATGTAAAAGCTCATAGCACTGGAAGGATTCACAATAAATGAGCAAATCTATATGTATAACGTTAAGAGCTTTGTTGACTTTTTTTTGCTTTGGTGACATTCGGGTGCATTACATAAGTATTTGACATTGCTCTAGGAGTGTGAGGTTCGGAATTAGGCAGTGCGGGAAGTTTGTCTGTAGGATTACGAATCAATACTTTCCTTTGCGGTCCTACTAATGTTTTCTTATTCATTAATTGTGGTTTATTTTTTATATCTATGCTTTCGGTTGTGTTTTGATTTGACTTTGCATTTTTTTTGTCACGTTCACTATCGCTACCTGACTGTTTGTTCGATTTTGGAGCACCAAAGGCTTTTGTTTGTTTCAACAGAGAACGGTCGTTACAAAGTGCTGCAATTAGTGGCAAATCTAAGTTCTTACTTTTTTCTCTTAAAGTTTTTATATCTAAATCACAATTATTGTCATTTGTTTTTCCACGATTCATTCCACTTTGAAACATACTACCATGGGGAATATTCAACTCTCTTAGGTGTGAGGGTATTTTCTTTTTATGCTCATATGGAGGAGGCGGCGGTGGCGGCATTCGTCTTGTTTTTGTAGGCGGTGGGTTTGCAATTTTAACGAAATTTTCATTTGATTTCGTCCTAGAGAAAATGGGTATATCTTGGATGCGGGTTTGAGGTCTCTCCATATTTATGGAATGATTACTAACCGACGACTTACTTGCTAGTGAATACCAACTTGTTCGATTGCCTGGTAATTGTATATAAGAATCGGAAAGATTTTGTATTGAACCATATGTCGAAGAAGCTGATAGAGAGGTAGATAAGAAAGGCGTACTTCTGTACTGTAAGCTGTTTTTATGTAAATTGGAAAGTCGAGACTCGGTCAGTTTATGATCTAAATAATTTTGTTGTGATATCGTTGGGTCTTGTAGAGGATAATAAACATAATCTACGTCACTATACAATTGCTGGTGGAATATTGTGTTGTGTGGCGGCGGAGGGGGCGGTAACCTTACTACGGGGGGAGGAGGGGGTAGTCTAGAGCGTTTTGGAAGCGGAGGGGGCGGTGGTAACTTCATCATCGCTACTAGTAAATTCGAATCTACATTTGGTGGATTTTCCCGCGATACTGAAAAGTTACTGCTGATCCCTTGTGCTAGTTTAGACCTTTCAGCCCTGCGACTTGACGTTTGATGACGTTTCGACTTTTGAAATCGATGTTCTACAACCATTGGACTTGCAAACGTTCTTTCCCCAGACACATTGACTTCTCCAGCTTCCGCTTTAAGGATTGTTATCATTGGTTTAGATGTCACTACTCTTGCGGCAACTTCCTCCTTGTCATTCTTTTGCTTTAGGGGCGAAGATGTGGTAGTTACCGGGTAAGCGGGGGGTGGTTTGTTGGGAGCGGCCGGTTGAGAAGAAATTGTTTTATGATTATATTCGTATGGGGGAGGTGGCTTTTTGGGGAGCTTTGGCAATACAGAAATATCGTCTAAATCCAAAATATTTGGAAGAGATAAAATAAGACTTTTGCGACTATCGATCCTAGTAGGTGGAGTTGGTGGACGGTCAAAGAAAAAGTCACTTGAATAATTATCATCTGATGGGGCTGTATCCTCGTGACCCTTAAGGTAACTGTCACCAGCATACGGCAAAGGTAGTCGGACATAGTCTGAAACCGAATCAAACGTGTCACTCACTGATTGGTTTTTGGGATAGATGCCCCTGCCTACTATCAAGTCACTTAATTCACTTGCGCTCAGTAGGTTATGTTTATTATCTGTTGGATCACTACCATCACCATGAAATGATAAAGCACTGACGTTCGAATTTGTTCTCTCACGGAATATGTTGTTTGTGTCATTTTGAGACCTTTTACTAAATTGTGATGTACCATCTACACAGTCAATGCTAGATAAGGCTAATTGTGATCGACTTATGTGAGTTTTAAAGTGATCGCGTTTAGATTTGTTATTTAATATTGAAGAAACACTGTCAAAATCAGCCAGATCATTGTCTTTAACTGTTTTGTAACCATCATTGTCTGTCCTACTTCCACTAGTAGGCGAATACATTTTTGAATCACAAGTAAGTTCTGAGCTACCCATAGTGTAAACTCCACTAGTTTCACTCGACGCAGCTAAAGTTATCGGTTCATTCAAGCCGTCATAAAGCGTGGAAGTTGCATCTTGAGTAAACTCTAAATCTATACCGACTGTGCTATTATCACTTATCATTGAATTTTGAGCTGTATGACTATATCCTAATTCTAAGCTGCTACCATTAGATGCTCTACTTAATGTGCTCAGAGCCGCTCGGGTCATTATTACTGTACTACATGAAGAGGAGCATTGCGATCCCGTACATTTAATTTTGCTCGAGGTTGGACTGTCGGTTAGTGTTTCGTTAACGCTCTGGTCTGGCAAAGATGTTGTTTCTTCAAACTGACTCGTCGGACTGTGACCTAAATCAACTGCAACATCTTCTTTAGACAATATTTCACAATCGTCTTTATTCTTTTTAGATTTAATTTTTGCCTTAGGACGCTGGAGTGATGTTGTTTTATTCATACTTTGAATATCTTGCAGGCCATGACGTAATAAATAAGAATTCGAACAATCCAATAAATGAGCAAAAGCCAAACTTTCAGTGGATGGAGCTGGAGGCGAATCTATCATAATTTCCAATTCGTCTTCAGACTGAACTCTATCACTTACAATACCTGATGTTGTGTTCGAACTAGTTGAAGATATAAGTGATATCCTCTGTTCGTTTTTATTTTGTGAATAATCCGAACTAAAAGATTTTGAATAAGTGAAGCAATTTTTGCGTTCATCTTCTTCTTTCTTCAAAATGTCATTTAACTTCGGCGATATTTTCATTGAAAATTGGTGTGTTTCTTTACACAACGCAAAAAGATATTTACATTTCTCTTCACTGGATGAGTACAATGTGATTTTTCCTTCTTCTGTTCTTATTTCGAATTTTTTTCTATCGAAACTTAACTTCCCTATTGAACTCCAGATAAAATTTGACATACAGCCGTTGTCCGGTAATATTTTAATACCTTTAGCAGTAACTAAGAGCCAGACTGTACCAGGTTCTAGTTCTGTCTTTGACTGCTTTAATCTGTATCGGTGCGAATTAATTGTGTCTGGTAAAAGGCATATTTCGCGAATAAATCTTATTTCAGCGTCACTTTTCGTAAGACCTCTATGTTCACGATGACAAGCACGTATAGCTGATGTTACCCAGTCACCAGTTAGGGAGGGTGGCGCAAAATCTTCTACCTTAAAATAATCTTTACCCTCATAAGCCTCTTCATCACCATATTTCGCTTGCAGCGCTAATCCAATTAAGAGCAATAGAATCTCGGCAGGTAATGCATCTCTGGAGCGTACGTTCTGAAGTAGTTGAAGGAAGTATAAATGTCGACTAATGTCATCATGCAGAAGTAGTGGACTTTCAACATGAAACTGTAGTATAAGGTATAACTCGAGCAGTGGTTTGCCATTTGCATCTAAGCCCTGAAATTAAAATAAATTATTAGTATAGATTTGATATTGATACAAATATTTTTATTTTTAGTAAGAGGTAGTGTCAGGTGGAAAGACAATCTCCGTGCAGTAGCCGGTCCAGGATGGATGCGAGTAGCAGGAAATCGGTCGTCTTGGCGTTAATTGAAAGAGGCGATTGTCCAGCAGTGGACCGATAAGGGCTGATAATGTTGATGATGAAGAGTTTGATAAGCTGCGGTTTGTGAGTAGCCGGTGGCCCATTGGAGGGACAGAGGTCAACTCATCTGCATGACAATTATGCGGATGTCTCTGGGCCGGTAATCGTCAAAAGGCTCCGATTTCACGTTTGTTTGTTTTTACATCTCAATAATCGATATATAATATAAGGTAAGACTTATAGGATATGAATTATTTCCGCACACTCCACATTCGCCAGATTTAGTCACTTCTGATTCTTTCTCTTTGAAAACTTGAAAAAATTACTTCGTCGTCTAAAAAGAAAATCGAATGAAGAACTTAATAAAGGATCTAGAACAGCGCTAGACGAAGTGTATAAAACTGAAGAGAATCTGCAAAAGTAGAATTTTTTTTTGCTTAAATTAATTTTTTTCTTTTTAAAGTTACGGACTCACCAAACCACCGCGTATGTTTTGAAACTAAGGTACTTTGTAGTGACACTAAAATGTACCAGTCTGTAATGTCACGATGATTATATCTAAATTAATAGTGTCATATTTTCATACTCACATGGGTGTGAGACGATCTCCAGCTCTTTGGCGCATATTTTGATAGTTTGCTCTCCAAGTCAAGAAACAGAAACTCTCCGTCTGAAAAAGATAAGACAAGTGGATTAAAGTAAGTAATATTTTGTATCTTGTATATTTCATTGATAATACTACACACGAACACACAGATTAGGCTTAATACAAGTCGCGTTGTTGTAAAAAAAGAGGTACCTACTCATAATGATATTCACGCTTGTGTACACATATAGGCACTTCGTTAGGATCCCGTTTTCATGAGAGCTTTTTTAACGCGTGTTAAAATAGCCATAATTTGTGGGTACAATCAGATTCTTGGGCGCCCGTATGTTACACTTTTAACCCTTTGTAACGCTTTAAAAACGCTCTCGTGCGAACGGGGCATAATCTAGCATTTCCGATTAAATTTAATAGCGTCTAATCGTATTTAACTATGACATGTACATATGCGTACATGTATTAAATCATTCTCAATAGGCGTGGTGTCTACGTCTACTGAGAATGATTTAACGTGTTGGAATGTCGCCTTGCGTCATTGGCAGATATGCATAAACGACAACAAAAAGTGAGTATAGTAGCTGAGTTTTTTAAGTGTGTAAATAAATTATATAGATACTTTTATTGGCGATCTCTTGAGTTTTATTATAATATTCAATGACTTCTACAAAATTGCTACCGTGGCCTCATAAGATCATTAAAATGTGTAGGTAAAAAAATTTCTTCCAGGTACGTATGTAAATTAAACACATATTAAATTTACAATGTTTATATACTTACTAAGTAAGTATGTATTTTGTTGTGTTTAATACATTTATTGCTCATCATTGTGCAGATGGGTACAGATAATATCGTTCCCTAAGTTGCAAACTTTATTATTCCAGGAAGGAAGCCAAAACTTCTGATATGGTACAAGGAACCAATAGAACGTAGGTATGCTAAATGTTTACATTTGGCATATGTATACATAAGGTGTGTGCACAGGTCACACCTACAAATATCGTCAAGGTGTGTGCACAGGTTACACTACGAGAATAGGTTGAAAATAGGACACGGCAGGCATTCTGTTTAGTGCAAAATGTGTTGGAAGTTTAAATTTCGAGCTCTATTTATGTTCAGATATCTGATACTCGATATTGATGCTCAGTACGTAGGAGATTTTTTAAGAATGAGGAAAGAGGAAATAGTTAATTTTCAAACAAATGTAACGGGTAAGAAGCTTTCGAACACAATGTGTTTCCACCTGTCCAGTCACTCAAAGGTTATTCAATGTTTACATCCTTACCACATACAAATACACCTATATGTATTTACACATACTCATACAGATGGACGTCACTCAGGGAATGGTCCGAACATAATCCTACAATATAAAAAGATCGCCTTTCGTAAATCGGAATGACTGCAAACTTCCCATTTGAAAATTTACAATTTTCGCGGGAAGTTATAATACCGATAGTAGGTAGTGGTGTAATGCGAATAGAATAATGTATACCAATATCTGCTACCTATATAGCAGTATTAGTATACCCATGGAGTGCTAATTTATACACTGTCTACCGAATTAGGGTACACTGACGTGAAGATGTGTTGTCTTTGTAGTGTATACCACAATATGCTACACATCATTTCTAGTTCTATGTTCAGAAATTCACTCCGACCTGCATAAAATTTAGAATAAAGGCTTTTGAAATATTTGGCCTTATACTTGTGGCTATAGCTGTAAAGCTAAGGGATATAAACGTAAGATAACCTAAAGTCACGATAACGGTATTTTCCGAAGTTAGCTTCTGGACAAGGACATTAATTACTAACAGATAGACGGAATTACGGAGTGCGGTGTATTAAAAAAAAATCATACGTCAATTGCTGAACATTCACCCTTTAGTGCTAATGTCATAGACGATATAGACGAAGAGGGAAGCCAGCCTAACGTCGAAAGAGAGAGCAAGTGTAGTTATCTCTCTGTCTCTCTTTTTTCCATTCGTTTCTTTCTGCACAATGCGCATGCCAGCTGTATGTTATAGTAACCGATGAAATTGCACTGGACACTTCCGTGGGCATAGAGTAGTCAAACAAAGATAATATATATATTTTTTAAGTTAAACGGTTTTATACTGTAGATAAATGTACTAAAAGCTAAAAAATAATTTCATGGAATGGATAAAGTCATGGGTATCAATGTGTATACATTGTTACATTTTCAAAATAAAGTAACTCGTAACCTACTCACTTTCTGGAAATATCAAGGGTCACATAAATTCTCAAAAATGCAATATACATCTATATAAACACCTATGACAAAAGATGCCATTTTTGAAATATACAAATTTTAAACATATGCACTGATTAAACTAAAATAAAATCCTAGGGGCCTAACTTGGGCGGTGTACCTCTAGCGACTTATCATTTTTAGCCACCCTAACGCCACGCAGTCCTCGACAGGATACCAGATTTTTGGGTGGGAGATTAATATTGTAATTTTGTATAGTGTACTGTCTTATATTTACCAAGCTCTTCATTTTGATACACATATTGATGGGATTGAAAACTAATTATCCGCCATTTTGTAGCAGTGGCTATCTTTGATTTTGATTTTGTATAGTGTACCGAATTCTACTTAACAAGCCCTTTCATTTGATACCCATATTGATGGGATCAAAAAAAAACTAAGTTGTCCGCCAGCTTGTAGCGGCGGCCATCTTGGCTTCACTATGATATTGAATATGGATAATTGTATTGTCACCAGAATCAAAGGCGTATACCAAATTTCAGATCAATCGGTTAACGGGAAGAGGGTTGAATTTCAATTACTAAATTTGACCCAAACAAACGAACGGGCTGAGCTAAATAAAACCGTTTAATTAAGAGCATGATCTTAAGCTGTTTTTACAAAGTGCACAATTTGAAAGGACATATTTTTTATTTGGACGGTTTTGAGACGGCGACTGTGTATATTGTAAATCAATATAGGTACTTACGAGTAGTAACTTACTTTGCATTGTAGCTAAGCCGAAGAGTTCTGTGTCTGTCATGCTCTGTAGTTGCGTGTGCGCATATGCCAATGATTTTAGCTCCTTGACTCTGGCCTTGGCTTCTACAACGAAGTGGACCGGTTGATGCTGGCCAGGGAATCGCAGGGACAGGAGGCGTGCGCCCGCTCCTAGCGCGCGCGTCTCCCCGCCCAGCGGCCCTCGAACCGAACACAGAGCACGCATGTCGCATCTCGAAACTCCTATAACAAGCTCTGAAACAAATAATTGACGTGTTAGTGAGCCCCAGTGGGGTTAATTATCATAATGTTTGCTCTCAAATTTTGAGATTTTTTTCCCGTATATGGAGAGTACGTAAAGCCATCGGTCCCCCGCCTGATTTCTCTCCGGTACGTGACAGATTGTTTCATCGGATTAGGAGAATGACAGAACAGGGAGTGCACTTGTGCCCGCGCACGCACTTGTGCACTATAATAAGTCCTGCGCAGTTGGTCAGTCTCCATAAAGATGGCCGCTGTGGCCGAAGTTCTTCTAGGACGACATTGTTATATATATGTTATGTCAGTGTTGGCCATGTAGGTCATGCATATTATAAAGTGACAACAATAACGGGTTCGTTTAAGTGCGGGATCCGTAGCAATTGCTACTTTTGCTACGTGCATGGTAAATCCTGAAACTAAATACAAAATCTAAGCTTAATAATTAGAACTACACAAATCACAATATTTGTACATGTTATAAAACGAAGTCCCGCTGTCTGTCTGCATGTAATCGACATAATCAAAACCTATTGAACGGATTTTCATGCGGTTTCCATCCACGGAGTGTTTCCCGAGTAATATTTAAGTGTATAATTTGTTGAGGTACTCGTCCGGCTCCTACTGATCACGGGCGAAGACGGGGTGGACCGGTAATATTAAAATATTTATGCACTTTGAAACTCTACCTTAAGATAATCTTCAGTTATATTATAACGCACAATGAAGATACGTCATATTCCTTTAAAATCAAACGCAGCTTTTTACTACTATTCTTAATATTCAACAAGATTGGATGATTATAAATTTTAACAGGCGGTAGCAATTAAAAATCAATTCGCTCAACACACTGGAATGCGAAGGTGATGTCATGAATTAAGTTACAATGGTATCGAAACAAGTTTTGCAGGAATCATAAAAATATTGATGTCAAAATATATAATTTTACGAGAATCAAAAACACTATGCTTCATTATAAACATAGGTACATGCTGATACTACGTATTGTTAACTAAACTATTATAAGTGAAACCTATATTTTATGTTCGACAAACTAATGTTATAGGTATGTGCGAAATTTCATTAAAATCTATTCAGTAGTTTCGGAGATTAGCCCGGACTAACATCATCAACATCATCATCATCAGCCCTTATCGGTCCACTGCTGGACGTGGGCCTCTCTCAATGAACGCCAAGACGGACGATCTCCTGCTTCGCGCATCCTTCCCGGACTGGCTACTACACGGAGATGGTCTCCCCATCTGGTGAACGGTCGACCAACACTTCGTTTTCCTAAACGCAACCTCCAGAACCTTAGTGGCCCATCTGTCGTCTGATCTTCTGAGTGTGAAACCAGCCCATTGCCACTACAGTGAGATTATTCTTGACGTGACATCGGAAACTTTAGATCTCTGCCTTGTGACTTCGTTACGAATTCCGGAAGCTGCGTCACGTTCTCATCGCCTATACCGAAGAACCAATGCGTTCTCCCCGTGATGACCTACGGGACCGAAACATATCCTCTTAATTTAGGTCTGGTCCGCAAGTTTGCGGTAGCTGAGTGGGCTACTGAACGTCATATGTTGGGTATTTCATTGTCCGACAGAATTCGTAACAAACATCATCACACTACATTAATGTATTAAGGTTACATATAGATCGAAATTTCAAAAGACTAGACGACGTGTTGAAAAATAAGTTGGGGAGACATCACAAATTACGTCGATGCTGCTGTTAAGCATGCAACATTAAAAAATGGAGTAATAAAAGATCTTCAATCTGTACGATTGATTTCAAAAGCTCTTTCTCAAAAGTCCGTGTGGACTACGTACAAAACCACGTGTGAAAGTTATCATTTTTATATGTTATTCTGGTCTTCAAAAACCCCTTCTGTACTATTGGTGTGATAGAGTAAAAGACATCCATAAATTTCCATTCGAAATAGATATTCATTTATTTTTAAGGGCTAGCAATAAGAAAATATTTATTTTATTTTTGAGGGCTCTACTTGCGGTTACTGGGTCGCCTGTCGCATAGATAGGTAAAACTCCATCAATACAAATATTGTATTATTATTTTAAGACAAATGTATTTAAGAACCGGCCAAGCACGAGACGGCCTCGCACATCGAGGTATCCCTACTAACGTGACGTACGAACTTTACAATTTATAAAAGTGGACCAACATACATTTGTACCTATACAGTCATTTCGTAAGAAACGAACTCCAAATATAAGTTTGTAACGGTTGTTTTCTGGTTATGTTACTAAGTTTCGGTGTTTTTTTTTAATTTATATGCCTTCTATTATAATTTTTTTTGCAAAGTTTAATGATTCTAGGTCACTGAGAAGTACTGTTTAGGTTTAGGTTTACGCGATAGACAGAAGGGATCAATAAATTATTCCTATATTTTTTTCTTTACCCATGGAACCCTCAGGACATATTAGTATGTCAGTTCTTAATTCCATAATACTTTCTATATATTACACAGATATTAGCCCTGGAAGCTACTTGACATCTAAATCGTAAAATATGTTAATGTTAATGATAAACATGAACTAAAGTACAGTAAGTGGTAATGAATTTATAATCTTATACGTAAAAGAACTTGGCCGCTAGGACACAATACGATGTTAGATAAAGATCGTTCATACATTTGCAGAGCCCAAGGTGATATGCATTTTAGAGTAAGAGAAGTTCGTACTACATCTTAATATCTAACTAGCTATCGGCCTCGGTTTCGCTCGGGAATAAATAATACATTAAAAACTTCCTCGGGGATAGTTCTGTTCATGGGTAAAACATCCAACAACACGAAAATCCGTTTAGTAGGTCTTGGGGACTTTGTTTAATAATATGTATAGATATAGAATGTTTTTGACATTAGTATTACAGTTGAAATTGTTATTTATTTATGTAGACTCGTTTACATTGTATATCGTAAGATTCTTTACACTCACTTGCCAAAATATTTACATGTGTGTATACGTTCACGTGGGGCCATTACAACCTCCGGGATTCGGAGAGCCATCTGTGCATTCCATAATTCTTTTTTGTACCCTTTGTGCTTGATACCTGCTGCTTTTAAAACCCACATGCTTTTATGATTTTTTTCTTTTTTTACAGTTCTGTAATGACCTGTATATATGTTAATTCGTTTATGCATATTTTTCGGGGATATTTTATTTATTCTTAATTTGAAAACATCCAAGCCTGTCTATAAAATAAAATGTAAATGCATGATATTATGGGCTATTCCCATGTTATGGTATAATCCCATAATAAAATTCTGTAATCAATTAATAGGTAAATGTTGCATACACGCGTTTTATGAATATCTTAAA
>JAFELO010000166.1:779963-809214 GCA_017140195.1 Eumaeus atala
CCAGAAAAGTATAGCACGACTCTTCTTTTTTTATAAATGAAACAAAATAAAATTTCAATGTTTTTAAAATGTTTTAATTTGTTTAATGATTGATTTGTATTTTTGCCAATTATCTTTTTTGTAAATGATCAACATTAATTTTCAATATTATGAATTTGCCTAGTATTAGTATTCCGAAATGTTCAGTAATGTGTCTACAAACCGGTAATATGTAGCAAACCTTTCAAACTTACTTAGTATAAGAATGTTTCTTGGAATGTAGCACCACAAAATGGCCTCAAAAAAAACTAGACGCGAATAAATTTCATCGCATCCGGTACCTCTGCGGCTCTTCAGCTCTTGATAGCTTTAAGAACATGTCTTTTTTGTTTTAGTAAATGCGCGATAGTTTGATATAGGGCTGTCATTGGCTTGAGTTTTATTTAATAAATGCGATATAAAGCGGGCAATCGACTGCCTCGGCAGTTATTGAAAGAGGCCTAGAGGGCCAGGAGTTGATGATGTGAATGATAATGGCATGCGTTTACGAGTACACCATCCCTTAAGTTGTGTGGAAAAACACTTGAATCCTAGGTTCGGTATCAGTATCTAAATTGTCAAGTAATGTATACGTTGTTTGAAAATATATTGTTTATACGTTGGTAACAATGTTTGTTTTAACAATGGGCTATATTTAATAAATACACAAATGGTCTCATTTTAAAAGGATATCTGGAGTGACACACGCGTGAATTGATGAAAGAAATGGAGCAAATATAAGATCTTTCTTGGAGACATATGTTGTACTTACCTGACCCCGTGTAAACTTATATATTTCAAGCTCTATTTCACCCCCACCCCTCCCCCGATGGATGAGCTTTGCACTGATAGATCAGTTTACATATTATTATATTGGGGAATTGGCAGCCCTAATGCGGGACCGGCACGGCGGGGCGGGAGCGGACCGGTCGAGCGAGGGCGGAGTGGGGTGCGGGGCGCTACGTAAGCGCGGTAGCAGCGGACGGCGACGCAAGGAATGCGGACGACCTTCAGATGCCGGGCGCCCCTCCCCCAACGCAAGCCGCATCTTGCGTCCTCGCATACCTCTGGCCGTCCGTACCTCGACGACTTTTGACACTCGCGTGTTATGACGATATTGTACGAAATTTTAATAAACCTGCATACTTGACCATAACTTTAAATATCTTATACCTAACAGTAGTACGTTGTATCATATAACTAATCATCTATATTCTCGAGTGAAATAAGTAAAGTCGATTCACCACCTTTGTGTAAATTTCAAGCATGACTTTACCTATTTAATCTTATGTCACATCATAAGTCAATCAGGTAGTACTTAACGAGATTGTAATAAATGCAACTGTACATTTCGTGGCTGGTTTGTATGTACTCGTGCGCACATACACTTCTCGATACAATGGCATGCCCGTATTACCTACGTAAGCCGTAGTATGTCACCACATACGTTACGGCCCACAACCTGGTAAACGGAAAAGATTATATCTATACTATTAATATAAATCCGAAGGGTTTGTTTGTTCCAAAAATCTCGGGAACTACAGGTCCGGATTAAAAACATAGTGTGTTGAATAGTCCATTTATCGAGGAAGACTATATGCTATATACCATGACGCTACGACTTATAAGATCGGAGCTACGCGGGTGAAATCGCGAGATGATGCTAGTTAACAAATCGGTGCCTTTCTGTGACTACCCTACCGGTGGAACTTTATGCATATTACCTGTCAAAATTATTAGATGCTTCACAATGTGCCTAGCCTGGCCATAAATATTACTAAAGAAAAAATATTTCTTGAATTGCATGTAACATTTATAAAATTTGCTGTATGTTTGTTTAATACACAATTATTTTTATAGTATAGTTAGACAAACGAGCAATCCGCACCCTTCTGTGACTACCGACGGTGACGCGTAGCTATCATCGCGCACGTGCGCGCTGATAACCAAAAAACGCTTCCTAAAAGTTCATATATCTCGGCCATCAGCGCTGACGGTGCGCGTGCCGTCGGCGTGAGACTAAAATCAGCCTTAAACGCTGAGGACAGCTATCAATAGAAACGCGCACTCTTTCCATGGGGAAATTCTTCACTGACAATCATATGGATTGTTTTAGGGACTCTAAATTATCATGGCGTTTAGAGCAAGTTGTGCTCTCTTAACCATAAATCATAACCCTGAGGATTAAGGTCGGGACTAGATGAAGGGTAGTCTTAAGATCTGATCATGTCTGGAACGTTTGTTTTAAGCAAGATTGGGTGGATCGGACTTTATGCTCTGGTCCCGAGTCTTGCTGGAAGGACCGTACTTGGTTCTTGAACTTGGTGTCATTAAGAGGCTCATCTACCTTCTTAAGAATTGTATCTTGATACACTTGTGCCGAAATTTTGATACCTTTTTCACAAAAATAGGGCTCAGTCACTCAAATGACCAGTGCGTCTCTTATATATGAAATACGCGACATGGTTCTAGATACTATCATCATTTCCCGAGATAAAATCTTTTGCTTTCTGAAAGGATGTCTTCGAATTCATTCCCTTACTGCTTTGACCACCTTTTACGTACGAACACCACGTGGACAGCCAGATCTTTCTCTGTCACAAACAGAGGAAGTATCATTGTACCTATCTATTGCCCGGTACACAAACACTTGACTAGAACCAAGTGTCTGGAGAGTTTAAAAAAAACTTTTGTTTCTATACATATTTTGTGCAATGTAATCACAGCGATTCTGTTCTCTATCACCATTTTATCATCATCCTTTTATTATTAATATGTAATGTTGTATAACGTATTGGCGCCAAAATGAGAAAACACAATGTACAATCGTATAAAAATGACGGATTCCAAATCCAAATGCAATATTATTATTTTTTTATTGTAACAGTATTTATGGCCAGACTACGTATTAGTAGGTACTGTAAAGTATAACAGTAATGACGTGATGTGCGCAGGCGACCAGAGTAGGCCGCTAACCACATACGAACAGGTACATTGTACGGTTCAACCAAACAGAATTGAATTTCAATTCTTCGGTTGGTTGCGCAGGTATAAAACGTTATCCACGCACGATATGACACTGTCAAGTATTAGTACGGACGTTCCAGTAATCTACCGTAGGTTTCCGTCAAAACGTAAGTATGAGAGGAAGAGAGAAAGAAAATGCGTGCTTGCACTCCCTCTCTTTCTACCTTCACTAACATATATCTCCCTCTCAACTTCCGTTGGTCTCATTCTCGTAACGCTTTCGTGACACGTTCGCCAGCTCACTCTCCAAGTCATACGTGCGTAAGTCATACTTCAATAAACGTATAGACTCACTGGGCGCCCAAACGCTACCAAAAACCTCTTCCAATATATCTTCATGAGACACACGACTAAGAAAATATTAGAACACTAGATAATATAAAGATTTTTAATTGAAATGGATCTTAACAAAAAGTGATAGGTACAACTATTTGGTAGTTTACCTACAAATACCTATTCAAAAAACACAATATGGGTTTTCGTCTATATTTTCAAAATTGAAACGCCCAATCGGATTGAGCTGATTACCCTACCTGCATTGTAAGGCTTTTAAAACAATAGTATTCTACAATATAAGCATCAAGAATTGTTTGAACAAAAGCGGTCAATTGCAAATTGTACCTTGCGATAATTGTTACGTACCTGAAACGTCGGAAATAGGGATTGGTTCGTGTTAAGTGTAAACAATGCCTACTAATAACAACGGCAGAATTACAGAAAACCGACCATTTTTATGAACAAAGAGCGCTGTGGGAAACTAAAACGGTGTTTACTCACTTTTATTATACGTATTATATTAAATGGCGCCTGATTCGTCTCTCGTCGTGTCCAATTGCCGTTCCATCGGAATAATAGAAGGGATAGAGAGTGCACTTGTGTCGGCGCAATCACATGTGCCCTAAACATTATTTTTTTTTATAGTATAGGGGCACAAACGAGAAATCAGACACTTCTACGACTACCTACCCATGAACATCAGTATAATTACTATGCCAATGCGTTGCGCTCGTTTCCACAGCCCCTTCATTGGGCCCCTGGCAACTCACAAACCGTACGAAACGCGACACCGTAAATGTCTCTTTACGACGATATCAAGGGAGCGAGAGGTGCCTCCTCGGTCGTGCCGGCCCAATTCCGCTGTAATGAAGCATGGCACTACGTCTTACATGATGTATAATATGAGCCGATGTAGTCGAAATTCAGCTGGGAAGACATTAAGGATTTGTATAAAAGTGGGTCTAATCTACCTATAAGGTACTAATTTGTGAACGATTTTGTTACTACTTACAAATTGATTTCAATATAGTTCAATGTCAATTGCACATAAAAAAGTGTAGGCACCTTTTTTCAAATCTTTTAATTTTTATTTCGATCGATTTTATTACGATCGGACATATATCGGTCGCTGGACATACATAAATATGTATCTAGTTTTATTATATTTTATACGCAATTTCTTCAATGTTATTTTGAGCCTAACTCCAATGCACAACATCAAGCCCAGCCCATTGAGTTGAGGTTCTTGTATCGCCTTCAATCCAATGCTGTCGACGACGTTTACCATGACCATCGCTAAACTTAAAATTTCCAGCCTCCCAACGTCTACACCAATAATGCACCGGATTTAGGAAATCAGTGATAGACCCATACCCAACGATAATGTTTCGTGTTAGTGTGCATACTGCGCAGCGGAATTTCCACGTAGGAACTCATATTCGTCATTTGTACGAACTGTCAGTCCATTCATAGCGTTAAAACCTACCATAATTTTACAAAGACAAAAAAATCAAAAAGAAAAGTGTTGGTTATCGAACTGAAAAGTGCTATCAGCAAAATCAAGTCTGCAAAATTTAGACAAATCCTAGGTATATACCTACTTAAATAGTACACCTAACTGGATTCATCCAGTTTTGCTTTTGATGAAATTTGTTTTGCAGTCTAGGATGGACATACAGACTGACATGAATTTTGAAAAATAATAAGGTCATTTCTTGTTATAACGTAATTAAATACACCTTGCAATATGGAATGTAAAAAATGCTGAATTATCAAAAATATTATTAACGAGTCCGCCGTTCTGCGCGCTTCACACGAATAGTCTCAAGAAAATAGTATTCCAAATTATTTCTTATTTTATTATATTATATATGCCACGCAGAAATAGACGCAGGCAGTTAAGAACAATAATCTTATTTAAGTGCCAACACAGTATTACTTAATTAATAAACAGAGAATGTTGAGCAAGAGTCTTAAAATATTTCACACTATCTATTTAAATGTACATAATATATTTAATACGTTTATTACATCTACCTCTAGGGTCCCCTGCATTCCTTAACGCCTTACATCAGACCACATTCCACAGAGAAACTAGTTGGAAAACCCATAACGAGTTCAAACTTGTTTCGATAGTTATTAGATACTGCTCGTATAATGGCCGCTGTCCGCGAAATTAACTTTGAGAGCTGTTTATATTCACATTTATGATACAATATTACTTTATATACGCTGTGGACCTATACGCTGTGGACCTGTAAAAGAATTTCTGCACCTAAAATTGGCAATTCCTCCGTGGTTATAAATTACTTGTAAATATTGTTGTATTCTATGATAAGGGCCAAATGTATTACCTACATCAAGTACCTTCGTCCTACTAATGTTATAAAGTGTTTTTCAATTTATAGAAACTCTTCAAGATTTTCCTGCAACGGCCTTGGACACAATGGCGGAAGACAAATAAATGTTGCCTAAACTAGTAAAGACAGGTTTGACTAGTTTTTATATTGTGATAAAATAGCCATTAAATAATACGTAATTAGTTTTTATTATTACTATAAAGGTGATAACAATACTCTGGATTTTCTTCATACTTAGTTATTTTTACTATGAATAAAGAACATCCAGAGTCTATATTATAAAGCCGAAGAGTTTGAATGGGTGATTAAACGTTCCTGCGATTTCTATTTAGACTTGAAAAAAATCTATCACTGTTAGAAGCCAAGAGCCAAACCTGAGCTTGATGTTCTTGGATATAAAATTATTCTTATGTTACTAAAGATTGCATAGTATACTCGTGCCATATTTGAGCTAACATCGTAGTAGTTTTTGCGAGAAAGAATTATACCCATACATTAAAATTTGAGCATGTGTAATATCAGTAGAATGTGATCTATTTCGTTCAAACTAATGTTAGTATGAAGATTCAATTACGTTTTTATTCTTCTCATTGTTCTCTCCATATTTATTATATTATAAATACTCCTAGGCTGTACATTTTTGTATTTTTTCAATCCTCAGGTAGATCATGCACATGCTTAGCTGAGTACGTTTCAACTCAAGATTCGACTCAGAGACAGCCAGACATGTCTACAGTACGATGGTTCGATTTTTGTAACAACAAAGTTAAAGTAATATCGTTTTGAGTTATTTATTTTATTATTATATTTTTTAACACCTTAATGAAATTCACCTACCCAAGTTCCTTTTTGTTGTATGAATTTTATTTTAATTTAAATACGAAGTGTAAATTAAAATAAAATTGAAACGCAATAGTATGTATTAATAGTTTTAGGCAATTATAACATTACTTTTATGTACATAAGTGCCTACTCGTTGATTTATTGTTATGTTTAAAATAATACATGAAAACTTTTAAAATAATTAATAATTATATTTATTTATGATAGCCTGTTCTCAATTTGTAAACTGATATATGATTTTGAGCTAATTCATCTAAATTATCATATAATACTGTAATTATTAATATTTTAGGACACTAAGTTGAGTGTGTTCTTATTTTTTTCCGTTTGTAAAGTTATTGTTCGTAAAATGTTGTGCCTCATGTGCTTATTGTGGAATCCGCCACTGCCGAAACCTAGTCTCGTCGCCCCTCGAGCACTCATCGCAATCCGATGACGCTGTATTGAACTTCTATTCGCTTCCACAACTGAAAGTCAGTGACACAGGTGTATCAGAAACATGGTTTCTGTACCTGACATCTTTTCGATCTATCAGTTCGTAACTTACAAAATCAGGTTTTGTAAAAACGTGAGGGAACAGACAAGAATCAGTATTTTCATAGACTATGTTTATGAAAATACGGAGTTACTTATTTTATTGATTGTATTTTACTAATACTGATCTTAAGACTTTTTTTTGTTGACGCGGGGAAATGCATTTACGTGCCTTCACCGGCCCTAGGTGGGGTCCAGTGGTGTGTGAGACTCGCGACACATGATAGTGCCGAATACCCACAAAAACCACCGCGAGTACCATCAGTGCCGCCCTTGGTGACCTAGTCAGTCCCCTAAGGGACCAACTCCACCTCCACACATGGGGTAGCCCAGCACTACAAGACAACCCCACCGACTCTGAGACAGTGCAATGGGGTGAGGTTCCCATCCTCGCCCCTTGCTCCGTACGCAAAAGCGCCACCTCCTGTTGCTTTTAGGTCCCCTCTTCTTATAAGAGGGGTGCCGAGAGCGATTCCCCTCCTGATCTTTTAGCCTCCTCTTCTTATAAGAGGGGTGCAAAGACCCCCCTCGGTTCAATTGGCTTCGCCTGGGTTCACCCCAGGCTACTAAGCCCCACCGCCACGACAAGGCTTGCACTATGGTGGGGTGATAGATCTTAAGCCTTCCGGTATCACCTGTAATATGTTATACTAGCTGTTGCCCGTGACTTCGTCCACGTAGAATTCATGTTAAACCACGTAAAAATACAACATCGCAGTTTCATCAAAATCCGTTCAGTAGTTTTGGCGTGGTTGAGTAACAAACACTCATACACATTTTCGCATTTATAACAGTAGCAATATAGGCAGTACATAAGTATAATCGTCTTTTTTATAGAATAGGTGGGCAAACGAGCAATCGGGGCCTTTTTACGACTTACCACTTGTCATTTTTTTTAATATCATCTATCTACATACTTCGAGCATCTTTGGCTCAATTTCCTGGCTATGCTCGTGAATAACAAATTACACGCTGAAACCTCGGGATACGCTGTATCCTTAGATGAAAACCACATGAAAACCCGTGCAGTATATTTAGTAAAAATCGATTCGATACAGCTGTATGTTTGGTTTTTTTGGTTCGACAGCCGATTCTTTATTATTTTATAGAATTACTAATTCCTCTTTCCTTGTCTGTCGCCTTTTGTTAGCCGCTCTCTCCAATTTCCATTTAAAAGTTAATATTATTTTTAAAGTGCCTGGTAGCCTTAACAGCTTTTACAATTATGTTATTAGTTATGTGTGCAAGCCAATGTTTTTTTTCCAATGCTCTATTCGCTTAAATACGCGTTATGTCTATGTTTATCTATATTTATATATTAGCCAACCCGTGACCACTTCGTCGGACGTGAGCAATAAATTTCACTTTTAGATTTCTTGCGAATTTTGCGAAATACTGTCTTAGTTACGACGTTCTAAAAGTAATTCTTATGCAAAATTTGATACTGCTAACTCTTGTAGTGACGAAAATTAAAAAATTCCTATTTGGGGTCGAATATCGCAAAAAACCTATCTATCTATATAAAACCTCCATGCAAAATTTTTAAACCCCTAACAACTTTAGTTTCTTAGATTTTGTGATGTGTTAGTGAGTGACCTGTCACTTTTATATAATAGTGAGTTTAGCCTCCAAAAAAAAAAAAGGAATCAAAATGATCAAGTAGTCTTTTTGGCGCTGAACTCTTGCTGTGGAAGCGAAGAGAAGCCCAAAACAACTTCCTCGATTAGTCAAAAAGTCTAAACTCACTCCATTGCAGGGGAGAAACAAGAATGTCGTCTTTATCGCTTAAAGGTACAATGAATTAGTACTGTTCATTAATAAATATATGTACTCACAGTTTGTTAATAATTACTATACTGTTATTGTCGTGGGTACTTCAGGTGTGGTTATGTTGGTACTGCCTATCTTGTTCTGGTCGCGCAGAGCATATTTTCTACTTATTCGATTTTGTAGAATTTTGATTTAAATTCTTATGTGTATTTTTCAAAATGTAATTACACTTTCTATTAACTCCTTTGCTATATAATAAGCCAGAATAAGATTTTATGGATGTGAAATATATAACATAACACATGAACAGTCTATATTCTAGAATATAGATGTACCAGAAATAAATCTCAGCATAATAAATTGTTCCGTAAGGATTAGAGCCTGTGCAATTTGATAAATTTCAGTTTCTTTTTAGAAAAGTTCAAAGTATTTCATGAATAAATTTGGTTTGAGAAAGTTATTAGTTTAGGTATTTGGTTCCTTTCAGGCTGTTTAGAGTTAATATTTTTTTACAATTGTATAAAAAAGTAGTTATACAAAAAAGTAGATTCATCAAGTTCGTTTCAATGGCTCCTCTCAGATCTAGGTTGGAAAGGATAGTAGTATCTATTTTAAAAAATACTACTATACTTTCCTAGGGGTTTTTAACAATGAATGTTGATTTTTATTTATTTTTAGGTTTTGACTAAAAATACAAATTAAAAATCACTTGTTTAAATTAGGTTAGGGACTGATTTGGCTCGGGTTGAAAGCAGAATACGTAAAGTGCGATGAATACTGGAATATTTTTGGCTGAATATCGATTTCAGCCATATCGTATGATCTACCTGCAATGCAAGTAACGAATTAAATAATCATACATACTATATAATCACCGGTTATTATATATTTTAGATTCAAATTGACTTCAATGGCTCTAGATCAATATTACTTAAAAAAAGTAGAGCAGAGGCAATTTATAACGAATTAAGAACCAGTAATACTTGTATGAATAAACATTTATAAATAAATGGTGTAGCTGTCCACGAGCGTAATTGTAGAGACCTGAAAACACTGTAGGTGCGTAATGAATTACGTGTGACTTGACATTCGTTACTTTTATTTACTCGGTGTGCTATCAGAGGAATGCGGTCGCAGCCATAGCCTGTTTATGAGCTAATGAATCATTTGTTTTATCAATCAGTGTAGTGATTACGTTCCTTAATTTTTTTGTAAAGAAACTATTCGACTGAAGGCCACATTGTTTTTTTTTAAAGCGGATTAAGTTCCTATTGTTTCTATGCGTTAAGACGATGCCAATATAATTTTAGTTTAAGCAGATGTAATCTCGTTTTTTACAAATGATGTCTGCCTTTACATCTTGGGTAGAACGGGGTGCTTACATACAATCAGGTGATCATAGAAAGACTTTTATAGAAATGAAGGAGACGCCTCTTGTATAAATGAGTGTATATTATTATTCCTTAATTGCTATCGTAGAATTTATTAAGGTGTCGAGGCTAAGGAAAGCTACCTCTACATACCTCGAACCAGAGTGATAGAGTTACGAACAAAGTTCTTATTTAAATTGTAGTTGAAATATTTATAGGCGCTGCTGCATCAAAATTATACCAGTGTTTTTGTAGGGTTTGAGGAATTAGACAAGGCCAACATTTTTTAAATTTTAATCACTAGTATCTTCCTCATATCACAAATAGTTATACATTAGTGGTTCTTTTAAAGCTATACTTTAGCTCATGCTGTAGTCCAACATGGGGAAGCAGTGGTGTGGTTAGAAGAGGAAAGGCGCACGGGTACAGGGTCAGCGTCCGCAGCGCGATGTCGGCGCTGGCGCGGAATTCGAGCTATGTGTTTAAAATGAAAGTGGCCGCATCGTGAAAGCGCGCGCATTTACTGCTGCCGTCCACGGCGTCGTCGATACACATCACTCACCATTAAAAAATAAATCCTAGTAGATCACAGTGTTACTATATTCCGTGGTAAACCGCATCCATTAGCACTTAACTTCACCGAGCGCGCGATTATTTAGATTACTTTGCGGCACAACGTCGGAGCGCATAATCTCTATAAGCACGTAGAAACGACTGACTACTGAGTGAAGCGAAGGGGGCGCGTGGGTCGGCAAAGGCATGCAGCCACGCGCGGGGCGCACCGCGGCTTCGGTTCGCCGGAGTGGAATGTTCAATGCGGTAAGATAGTGCCGCACGGGTTCTGGTCGGACCCGTTGTGTTCTAAAGTATAGAGCCAAGCCCATGTTGATGCGCACCGCGCGTTGGTTTTCGTATTTAGGGGTACACGAGCACCTGTTATACCTGTCGCAAAGCAAAAAAATTCAATGAATAATGTTTTAGATTCTATTACATAAAATACTTAATAGACATCTAAAAAAGAGAAATAATTATTTACTGCCAAAAACGCGGCTGACTTAATCTTATGGTATGCCTTTAAATAATGATAAAAAAACATGGGCGTTTGCTCTTCATTCGGTTTAATTTAATTCTAATAATGGTTATATTCTAAAAATATGCCTTTGCATACATTTCCAAAAGCATATATTTTTAAAAAATTTATTATATAAAAGTACATAATAACTGCTTATATAAAAAAATATTCTTGGTGCAAAAACCTAGGTGTTTGCTCTACATTTGATTTAATTTAATTCTATGCATGGTTTAGTTCCTAAAATGTCACAGTATCTATCTCTATTTATTTAGTTATTCCTAGTACATGCTACAATGAAAGTCGATATTCGTTACAAACTGAAGTTGAAGGGGAAGGTCCGAGGTAGAAACTTACATAATCATGCATGTAATGTCTAGAGCTTAAGTAATTTCTAATACGTTCAAATTATTTTAGGGAGGTAGTACTTTTCAATATTTTTTGTTTCGCTTTCGTTGCGATTTTACACAAGTTTCAAATCATTAGTTTTGCTAAACTCCATATAAAGCCTTTTAGAAAGCTACCTACCTAATGTACACCCAGAGTAAGCGTCGCCGGGCTTTTGGAACCATACGCGATATGACAGCATAACTAGAACTTACTAGAACTTTATACTGTGATTATGGATGTAAGAGGCACCACGCCCGTCGTGCCTGTACAATTCAACTGCAATGCAGCACTGGCTCCTGTTACGAAATCTCTAATGTCATTGATCTCAGCACTTCGGGCCACACACACACACACACACACATATATATATATATATATATATATATATATATATATTAACACCACGTTAGCCTAATCCTGTGGTAAGTAAATAAATCCGCTCTCCATACCTTATATATAAATGTGTAACTTACTGTCAGGTAGGCCCATCTTATTCCCATGCAGTGTAAGTCACCTAAACTTTGTTACCATATCTTTACCTACTCGAATATTTTTGCAAAAACGTTAACGGACAGTCCTTGAATGTTTCCTCGGATCCTATTATAAAGCGTATACATTGCTCTTTTCTCCTTTGGCAACTGTCTCTTCAGTTAAGGTTTTAACACGACGTATGGCATGAACGGTCGATAATTGTCTTTTGAAGCCAAACTGGAAGTTAGCGGGGTGACGTCCTACGTCCATCTAGCGTGTTCTAATGGAAGAAAATAATGCACTCAAAAAGTTTGGCCATCTCATAGAGTACGACGAATCAAAAAACACCTGACGCAATAATATGAGCTGTTTACTACTGGCTACAAAATATTCTTACAAGGAGGCGTAGTAAGGATTCTGCAATCTCGTCCCCAACCCTCCCATAGACGTTAATTATTTATATCAATATTTGGCCAGAAATACCGTCAAGGTCTGTGCTACTGAAACAAAGCCGTAATAAATACTAGCGAAAATGTATGAGTGAAGAACGCAGCAATGTCTGCAGACCATCAGAAAGCCTGTTGCTTAGTAGGGGGAGTCTTAAGCCGAAGCATGGCTGCATCGCAAATATGAGAAATACCTAGAGCCTCAGGAAACCATTCCACTTCAGAGTCGATTATACTTGTAATAGGCTCATTCATCGCCGAAACAATGGTTTTATGCCAGACGTTATCCGGTAAACGTCTCATTATTACCAATTCAAGCGCTTCGAAATCAATGCGTTTAATCCTTAAACGCATTGATTGCAAGGAATTTGAACAATCAAGAGGGCAAGCAGCCCTCATATGTATTGACAAGAGAAAATTGGGAATTACAGATGTCGGACATATCGGCGATCGGACCCATGTAGCCTCCATGTGTACATTTATCCTTGTGTCTCGACAGTTCTTCTTTCATCTCTGAGACAATTCTTTGTAGCCTCATATTTTCTGAGGAGGGTTCTTTTTCAGAATATTTAAGCCTGCTGCCGCATCTTTTTATATATTTATAAGCATTTTGCTGGTATAGGACTGACTATAACCACAGTTGCCTTCTTAGCATTACTGTCCAGTGTTTCTTGGCCTTCATAATGCTGGAGTCATACATTAGAGCTTCCTAACACCTGGCCAGATAATTTCTGCCAAAGTGTACTGTCGACAATTGTAAATACAATGAAAGTAAATAGCTACTATATAAATTTCGTTTGATTCGATGATATATACTATTTCATAATTTATTATAGTTTCATTTTCTCCCTACATAATGCTAATTTCATACGTAAGGATTAAGTAATTTACAAAATAATTAATTGGATCTAAATGGAAACATAGACCCCGTAGGAATAATTTCTAAAGCTAGGCCTTCAAAAAAAGTAAAATAATAAAAATGACAACGAAGGATGACAACAATACAAAGAAATACGTCAAGTATTAAACACTTTTTTGATTGTAATAAAAATAACTGCGGTTATTTATTCATTACATAATTGACAATGTTAAATTATACGAAATTAATAAGTGGCCGCAAAAAGACCTAATTACGTGTGTGCTTTACTAGTGACAATCATGATACTTTCAAAGATAGTAATTTTGTGTTTTATTTTGATCTTGTCTATATTAATGGCGAGCTTATTTGATACGATTGCAATTAATCATAGTTATGATGCCGATAATAGTCAAATTGGACAGAATTTTACATCACATTTGGGAGAAAAATATGGAATTATTTCGGAGAACAGTCATAACCTAATCTGGTTTCTACAGGTATACTAATTTGGATTACAGTATTATTAGTGAATATATATTATCAGTAAATACCAGACTAAACAGAAATATTTTGTTTTTCTATTTATTTACACTACCCTAAGTAAACCTTTAAAAAGTACTTAAAGAATTCCTTGTTAAAGTTCAATCATTACATAGGTACTTTAAATTTGCATATGAATTGACAAGAATAATGTCTTTCTTGTTTACAGATATCTGATATACATATAAGTATATTCCGAGATCCTGGCAGAATATCACAATTCCAGCAGTTCTGTGATGTAACAGCTAAGACTATAAAGCCTTCAGTTGTACTTGCTACAGGAGACCTTACAGATGCTAAAGCTAAAGATAACTTGGGTAGCTCCCAAGTAAAGAGAGAATGGATTTACTACTACAATATAATAAATGAGTCTGGTGTTAATCAATATTCAACTTGGTTAGATATAAGAGGAAATCATGGTGAGTTTCTTTATAATATTCAATCACTTTCACTATATGTCTATCACCATTGTTATCAGTCTTCATCAACCCACCGCTTGATGTTGGTCAATCAATGATCAGCAAAATGGCTGATCAGCTTCTGGCATCCATCCCAGACTGACTACTGCACTTACATTATCTTTCCACCAAGTCAATGTTTAAAGAAATAAGAAGGTATTGGTTGTCTGCTTCTACACTTTAAGGGAACATCTGCCATCTGTCCTTCTGAGTTTGTGACCAATAAATACCATTTCCACAAGCAACATGGCTTTGGTACTTTTACGTAAAAATTAGTCTATCTATGCATTCATACATTTTAATAAAGAGTATGCATATCTTAGTTAAATCTATTTATTTACAATGTGCATAGAAAATATCCTGTATGTATTTAGATATTTGATTTATGTTAAAAACTATTATTTCTTAACTTGGTGTCTGGTGGAGGAAAATGTTTTGATGAAACTTGAATAACAATAATCAAAATAACAACAGAAGAACTATAACTAGAGAAAACTAACAACTGAGAACTGGTGTCTCAATGGTATATGAAAAGATGTCCTTTCTTTTTTTAAATGGCTGTGAGGGGATAAATCTGGTTATGAGTAATCTGTTTGTGATTCCTTACCATCCTTTAGTTAGTCATTTTGTTATTATCATTCTTTTTGTTACAGATAATTTTAATATCAGAACAATAAACTCAGAAGAAAATTACTTTAGGAATTATTCAGTACAAGGTTTTGCCCATTCCAAATCATATTCTTATTATCTTGAACAGAATGGTGTTAAGGTAGGATTTTTGGGCATAGATGCCTGCCCTGATCCAGGTTTAAGACGGCCATTTAATTTTATTGGAATACTAAATAGACAAGAACAGAATAATATTGAACTATTAAAACGAGAGGCAGAGGAAAAGACTGATCATATCATTTGGTTTGGCCACTACCCTACATCTTGCATACTTACACTTGAATCTGAGTCCCAGAGATTGGATGTGAGAGAATTGATCGGAGATGCCAAGGGTTCACAGGTGTATGTCTGTGGACATCTACATTCAATGGGCGGTCTAGTACCACACATGTATACAAAACACAAAAAGGGATATTTAGAACTGGAGCTAGGCGATTGGAAAGATAACAGAATGTTCCGTTTAGCTGCTATTGATCATGGATTATTTTCATTTGTGGATATAAAACATAACACATGGCCTATAGTTCTAGTCACTAATCCAAAAAATGCTCAATACATGTTACCAGGCCGAGAGCCTATAGATTTAATTTTAAAGTCAAATCATATAAGAATATTAGCTTTTAGTGATGTTAAAATAAATAGTGTGCAGATATCTTTTGACAAGTCTACTTGGGTAGATTGCAAGCTTGTAAAAGATCCCCTTTATGTGTGTCCCTGGTCCCCAAAGTCATTTGTAACTGGTCTGCACAAGCTATATGTGATTGCAAGAGATGAGCTAGGCAGAGAAACTACACTGGATCATCCTTTTGCACTGGATGGCACTACTATAAAATTTGATATTACTGCAAGAATACTGTTAATGATTGATGCAGGCCGAGTTGTAAGTATTTATTTAAACACTGTTATATGTAACTAATAAAAGCATCACCACTCTACTACGTACTGTACATAAGTACTATGTCATAAGAATCGTTTTTTATAGTATAGGGAGCAAAAAAAAATCGGAGTCCTTTGACGACTACAGGCACCCTAGGACATCATAAATCACATAAAAAGCGATACCATAGTTATCACTTTACTCTGTTGTTGTGTGAGCGATAGTTGTCTTCCTGGTCGCATCGGGCCAATTAGACCACAATGCAGCATGGCACTACCTCTAATATGGGAACTGTGTCATAAATATGGCATTTCTATCGTGTTCTTTGATAATAGATAAAGTATCTTTTCGAACAAACTATTTTTTTATAATTTAAAATTAAAATATAATATTTTACAAAATTCTTCAGATTGTTATCATTTTTTAAATTTAATGTTATTATTTTATTCTAGTTTCAGACAATATTTGGAACCCTGCTGATGTTAAACGTCATACCTTTAGTTAGTCTAAGACTCCAAAAGAGTCCACCAAGATACAGACGTGGCTTTTGCAGGAATACACTAAGAAGAATATGGCTACTGAGTAAAATAGATAAAGTATTCTACCCTATCGTTCTGTATGCTGTTTATTTACCTTTTGGCCCCTGGGCGACTGGAGAACTTCTCGATGGCTATATTGGCACAATATTTGCATGGGGAATATTAATAAAGGGTGTATTATTGCCTGAACCATTTACATATATGTATGGGAGTGTGCAACTGATGTTTGTGCAAATACCCCTAATTTTTGTATTATCTTATTGTTTAGAAATACGACTGTTTGGACAGAATCTAAGGGGAAGCAAAAGATTGTTGAAAAGTATGCCTTTCATTTTTATACTTACGATTCAGCTGTTATTAGCTTATTTCTTCTGGTTAGAATATGGAACGTTGTCGTTTCTATTTGGACCTCTAAGAACATGGAGTATTGCACTGAATATGTTGATGTGGTACAAAATAATGACGCTTTCACCGGATTACTGCAGGTAAATATTAAAAAGTTCCAATTTCTAAAATTTATTGATGCTTCAAATTTACGCGAATGTTACTCATTACAATAAACCTATTCGTATGGATTCTACCTTGGTTAATTACATTTTTAACTAGCCCGATGTTTCAGAAGCTTTACAGCAACCATGATAAAGTCCGTAAAACTAGTTTTATTGTAATTTCTAACATTTGTATGTTTGATGGATGTTAAAATGTATTATAGTGGCCAACGCCAGTGGCTTGAATTCAGTCATTATTTATCATGTAATCATTTTGTAATCAATTTGGCAGCGGTCTAGGCCGACACCACCAACACAAGTTTGTCATTTACTGCATAGTAACATACACAATGCTATGCGTTAAATGACCACCCTCTTTTCCGCAGACAGGAGAAATGCATCCGGATATGAGAGTGTTTGTAACAACTAATGTAACTACTATTATATTACCTTGGCCAGAGGGACAGATATAGTATTTACCTCCTCCTCCTCTTTCCCCAGCTGACGTCGTAGGTAGCTGGCGCGCGGTAGCTAAAATAGCCTTGACGCTGGCTTCAACGTTTGGGTCATGGAGAGGGGCATGACCCGGTGGCAGCCTATAGACACTTGAACTGTCATCATACAAGATCTTCTGTCTTAAACTGAGTCGTTCCGACCTCTCTCATACCTCTGTAGTATTTTATAGTAGTATAGAACTTGCAAAAAAAAAAAAAAATATTTTTATGATTTCAGGTATCTGATGAAGTTGAATGACATACCGTAAAACAAAGGACGCGCGAAGTGTGGACCTGCTTTGATCTTAAGTCGATGTTTTTGAAAATTTCATAATGAATCCTTTTGCACCAAAGCTTTTTTAGTGTTACCAATATTCATTTCTGTACTTGCAGATTTAATTATGAATTAGTCTGCAATAATATAATTTCTACAAGCCATTCAATGTATTTTATCAGTATTCCATTCTGTTATTGTGATTTCTATTTTTATAAAGTCGCAGTTGTATTTGGGCGGATTGTAAGAAACTATTTCGATTCTGAGGAAATAGAGTGTTCGATGTATTATGATAGTGTCGAGTTTAAAAACAAGTTGTATGTAAATAATACCGAGGATTCCGTAAGAACGGGAAGTACTAGTAGTCGATAGACCGGAAAGTACTAGTAGTCGCTAGACCGGAAAGTACTAGTAGTCGCGAGAGAGAGAGAGTGTGTGAGAGAGAGAGAGAAGAGAGATATAGAGAGAGAGAGAGAGAGAAAGGAGAGAGAGAGAGAGCCAAGTATTGCCACTTCATATACCGATAGAGAAATCAATTGGCGCAGTGGTAACATAAGCAAGCATGCCGAGCGCGGTAGGCCAGAAGTCGCGCGTTCATATCCCGCCTAGGTCATAGTTTGTTCTGTGGGGCTATGTGTTATATGGATATATATATATATATATATATATATATTTCCGTAGTCTAGTACAAGTACCTACGTACGTATAACAGTGTAATTATATGAAAAACGCGCGGCCAAAAAAATGTCAATAATTTCCTTTGTTACCTATTTCTTACATATTCGGAATCAGATTATAGTATTGAATTTGCTCTGATTATGTAGTTTCTTAAAAAAATATTCCGTATATGTTGACAAACTACCTTTATTTGCAGACGTTCCATACGTTTTGTACAACACATAAGTTTGTAATGTTTTTCTCTGTGATATAATTATAATTTGCAAATTTTTTGCAGGTTTAGTAAGAGGTAGTGCCATGCTGCAAAGGCGGAGGTATCATCCTCATATGCAACAGAATTAGGCCGGCACGACCGGGGAGGCACCTCTCGTTCACTTGCTACCGCCGTAAAGTGACACATACGGTGTTGTGTTTCGTGCGGTTTGTGAGTAGCCGGTGGCCCTTTGGGAGGGGGGGTGAAAGGAGGGCATCGGAAAAGATTCGATCTCTCGTTTGTCCCCCTGTACCAGATAAAATATAGCGGGAAGAAAAATACATCTTTGTTCCAAACTTTTAACTGTCTAGCTACCATGGTTCATGACATGCGACACAGCGGAGTCTTAGTAATAATGTCCCGTTTTCACGGCCCTTTTGCTTGTACGGAACCCTAAAAACAGTGTCATGATGTTACTTTTTAATCATAATATTTGATATTCACGTAAAAACCATATAAATTAAAATTAAAGTATGAATGAAGGAGCCGCAGATTTTTTTTTGAAAAATTCCATATTCAAATCAAACAGCGCGCGCTGCCCGGTTTCCTATAACACATCTCCGTACCTTATCATGGAATCACTTCCATAATAATCAGGCACCCGAGCAGAATCAAATAACTCGTTAGGTCGTGGCTTAACGCGAGTAGAGGCTTATCTCTCAACGTTCACAGAAAGTATTACATGCTCAGAAGTTTCCATTCTCTTTCTCAGGTACTGTCTGTCACTCGGGAATAGATATACCTGCACTTTAAATGCTTATTATTTATTAGATGTAATTAGATTTCAAATCATACAAATGAATTAAATGTTTGTGATATAGTTGTAGTTGAAATAAAGTTCTAATATTATTTAGTAATTTTGTTCTAAAAAAAGTGCATTTATTTTAAATTGCCCAATACTATTTATGGCATATAATAATTATTTTTATCTTAATCGACAATAATGTTATAATTTATATAATAAAATTATAATGCATATATTTTGTTTTAATTTATAGTTTTTGTTGAAAAGGCACAGATAGCCACATTTTTAATGCTCTTTCGACTTGCTCTGTGCAAAGTCATCCTTTTACGGTGGTAGATATTATGTGGCCGAGTACCCAGCCGGAGCTCGCAAATGGGCCACTCGCCAAGTTGTTCGAGAGGCTCCTGCTTCGGAGGCTGAAGGTGTTTATTCCCATAAGGGATGAACAGTTCGGCTTCCGGAGCGACCACTCGACCACGTTGCAACTGACGCGGGTGATCCACCACTTGTCTGTAGAGATGAACAAGGGGAGACACTCTGTCGCGGTCTTTCTCGATATGGAGAAGGCCTTCAACAGGGTGTGGCACCCGGGACTCTTGTACAAGTTGGTGGCCGCTGGCGTTTGTGAGACTAGTGGCGACATTCTTGGAAGGTAGGACCCTCCGGGTAGCGGAAGAGCGGTTGCACTTCTCGGTGAAGGCCGGAAACTACGTTCCGGAGTGCCACAGGGCAGTTAATTGTCCTCTTGCCTGTACGCGACCTACACCAATCACATCCCCACACTCAATGATCCTTCGGGAGAGGGTGAGGTGGATGTCATGCTCGCGCTGTTCGCCGACTACAGCGCATACGTTACCTCGTCCCGAAAGCCGGAGCTCGCAATTGGGCGCATGCTGGACCGGTTGCCGGAGTGGCTCGACAGGTGGCGCATGTCCGTCAACGTGGATAAGACGACGGCGCTATATGTCAGCAAGAGGCGCTCCATGCCGGGACGGTTAAAGTTCAGAGGCCAGGATGTGTCTTGGGAATACAAGACCCAAGACACATCCTGACCTCTGAACCGGTCTTCCTACACGGACGAAACTGGAGATTTACAAGACACATATCCGGTCACGCATCACTTACGCCGCCCCCGCATGGTACCCGCTAACCTCCCAGGCCCAGAGGAAACGCCTGCAATCTCAGAAAAATATATCCCTACGGGTCATCACGGGAGCCGGTCGCTACGTCCGTAACGACGTGATCGCGCGTGACTTGCGGATAGAGTCGCTGGATGAGTTTGTGGTTCGATTGTCGAGCGCTATGTTCAACAGGGTAGACAATGCACCGCATGTCTGCCCTGTTGAAAAGAACACCTGACGGGAGACCGTATCCGCGTGATCCACCAAGCGGACTAGGGACTGCGTGTCCTGCGATCCGGACGAGGGTCACACATGCGCATGCATAACACACCCAATCACTACTCACCACAGTCACAACACACCACACAACACACAGGCCCTAAACAGGCCTACATTCCCTCCCTGAGCCCATAAGCCACGATGGCAAACCCGCAAATTAATTGCGGCTCCGTTACCGGAGGTATAGTTGTCTCCTCGCGATCCCATCCGGGTTGTGAGGTTCACCTCGGTGCCCGTAGCCCTCACAGATCATCTGCGAAGATGACCAGGAGTAGTAGCTGAGTACCCGATCACCCAGGGTTATAGAAAGTCCGTAAAGACACACTGACTACCCGCGGCTCCGGAGGAGAAATCGCTGACGCCGCCGGCCTCCGTCTCCGCTGCGACTGCTGCGTCTAACAGCAGCAGTCTCGAGGCTGGCTTCCTCATCATATCGGTGGACGTTACCAGCTACCGGAGCTTCGCCGCCGCTCTGAAGAGCCCAAAACAGGTACACCTGTCTGCTAGCGCCTCTCCCCTCCCAGACCTGAGTCAAACCCCCCTCACTCGCAGTCCGTAACCGCGCAGCCAACGGCCCACCATTAAGGCTCCTCACAGCGCAAGCTAGCAGAGTACCTGCCCATTGTTGTCCAGTTACTGAAGGACTGGCAATGCCACATCCGCACGCTCCGCGATAAGCTGGGGCATGCGCCCAATGCTCAGCCCTTTGGGAAGGGCTCCTCGAGCAGTCGCTGGAGGAGTTCCGGGCAGTCCAGGCACTCCTGACGACGCTGACGAATGAGAACCCGGCGGTGCAATGGAATTGTTACTCTCCACCCTGAGACCTCCCCACCAAGGTCGCCAGTGGGGACGGACACCGAGTGCATCGCCGAGGTACTCACCGGCACATACCGGCGAGACTCGGAAGACCCGACTGCCTGTACCACGAGCTGCTTGAGCGGCTGTACAGCGAGGAACTCGGTCGCCTCTACGAAGTGAAAGAGCTCCTCTGCATGCCAGGGATAGTGGTAGAGGGGTGTAAGGACAGACAGGGACCACCATCATCACCATGTTATCGCTGTCAGATCTTCGGACACTCTGCGCATTGCCACAGGGAAGTTCGATGCGTTCGCTGCGGGTGTCGCAGTCGGGGACTGCCCGCTGCCGAAAGGAGCACCACCCCCGACCATTATTACACCACCCTAGTACGCACGGTTCCGTTGCAGAGTAGACAGGTCGAATACGGCTCAGGCCCATCCCTTATCGCCCCGGCCTAAAACCCCAAACCCAGGCAGATTGGGGCGGCCAGGCCCAAGAGGAGGCGTGCTCGTAAGAGGGAGCCCCAAGCTGTGGCCATCCAGAGCTGCCCCCGTCTGCAGCAAGTCTCGGAACATTAAGAGACTATCGTGCCCAAAACACGCCGAGTACCCACACATACAAATAGGGACCCGGAACAAACACCTACGGACCACGGACCCACCAACACGCACATCAACCCACCCCAGGCCACAACCACCTATTTCATCACCACGGATATCAGTCCCCCCACCTAGGCGAAGATCAGAGGACTTCTGAAAGGAACAGTGCCAACGCGACGGATTTGGGTCCACATTGATCTCAGCAAACTAATTCTTGAGATTGTCAGGGACTGAAGAGCTGTCCATAGCCCTCAGAGACCCGCGTATTTGGGCATAAGCTATGCATTCACGGGGCCAACCAATGGGGAATCAGTGACGGACCACAACCATCTCAGGGTCGCTTACTGGAACACCGGAGGTATAGGAGGCAAAGGCGACAGTCTTTGGCTGCTCGCTCAGCAATATGACCTACATGTCATTCTGCTAGGCGAGACTTGTCTGTTCGGACCTCCCGGGTACAGCATCGACCTATGTGATGTCCACAATGTACTGGGTGACGGAGGCGAAGTGTTAGTGGTTGACGACCTGAATTTCAAGCATCCTGCTAGGGAATCTTCCGCCACGAACTACACTAGCTCTAGATTGCAGGCGGATTCGGAGGAGCGCGGTTACACGGTGCAATGACCTCCGTGCCCTACCCATGTGCCTTGTAGGCACATGGGTAGGGCACCCGTGCACAACCCGGACGTCCTGGACATCGCCATACACTAGAACCTCAAAAGCACAGTCAACATTGAGGTTCTTTATGACCTCGACAAACAGCAATTAGCCATCCCTATCACACTCGATCCCGGAGCGATCTTGAGTGCGGTCCATAGAGAGGATCGTCTGAGTCATCTATCTGGATAGCCGAGCCGACTTCACCATCGTCGGGCAGCTCTATTCTGGATGAGGTGGAAGCCGCTGTTTGCCGCTTCATGGTAAAAATCCGGAAGGCGCAGGCAGCGGCAACCACCGTAATACCGGTGATAGCGCGCCGGCGGAGTGAGCTCCCCCAGAGCCTACTGTCAGACCTGCAAAGGAAACGACAGATGAAGAAACTCTGGGTCCGCACCCGTTGCACGAGGATCAAGACACTACTAAACAAATTGGCCGAGGAACTGTCTGTGAAGTGAGGGAGTATCGTGGAGCAGGCTGGGAGAGTACAATCCATGCCGGCGAAAACGACACTAACCTGCACGCCTTAAACAAACTTCCTGCGAGGAACATAACTACCAGTCCATTTCCAGACACCACAGGCGCCAAACACTACGGAGCCCAGGATCGCGCCGAAGTGATAATTTTCATTCCATGAGCCAAGAACTCGTGCGGTTTACGGCTAAAGTACCACACTTTGCTGGACACACTACCTGAGCTTGATAATATCAAAGATCGAGAGAAATGAATTCGTGACGAATTAAATAACCAATCAAATATGAGGAATTTAGGAGAAAATAATAAAATTATACTACACCCTGCCAAATTAAGCGCGTGACTACAAGGTTGCAAGGCTTTTTTATAGCCATGAAAAATGCAGTGTGGTGGACTACTCACATCTTATCAGCAGAGTAAAACGATCACAAATCGTCTAAATCAACAAGGCTTGCGTTTGCTACTTACAGTAACAAGAAAATACTAAAATAAAACAACAACTAACATTGTTATATGTATATTATTCAAGTAAAAGATATTATTATGAGTATATTAAGTAAATGTAGGTACATACCTAGGTATTTAATGTTCCATATAAAATCAATTAGGTAATAGATACCAAAATAATAGAAGATATTAGGGATGTGATATACCTAGTGAGTTTCTTGTTATGTAAAGATAGAGGTAGATATGTAATCAATTATTAAAATAAAGTTTAATGTAATATGTAACATTTACATCAACATCATGCATGACCTCACGAATAGCTATGGGTGTGTGTGAGTCTGTCGCCATCAGGTGATGTAAATCTATTTTATTTTGAAAATACGATCATTATTTTGGTGTTACACGATTATTATACAAGTAGTTAGCCAGCTGGAGTATGATATGATCAGCATAATTCAGGAATTGGCGTTTTCTGAAAGAGTATTACTTTAGTTGACAGCGATTTTTCGACGACAATGTGGACAACCTTTAACTACAATTTTGCAGGTAGAAAACTCATTAAGTCGGTACATAAGTATCTAAATATAAATTATCAGAAACATCTTTTTTTTGTATTTCATTTACCGCGTTAGTCCACTTGTACCTGTTAGGGCCGATTGAATTATGTAGTAGAATTAAGAATACATGGGTCGGGGTACATTATATTTCTCATTTCCTAATCCCTTATTCCTCCATTATTTTTATCCATGACCACAATAATAACAGTTCAGTAGAAAATCATTATGGTGCAGGTATATGCATGTAGCACATATTTTATAGAATACTTGATAAGTAACAAATATCTACATTATCTTTTAACTATATAATACATATTAAATAAATATTTACTAATGTTATGGTTTATATAAATATCTACCTGAAGGTTTACTTATTTATTATGTTCACACAAATTAGATTCTGCTTCATTATAAAAGAGAGCAAAAGCATGTAAAATCTAAATTAACTCCAGGCAATCTAAGATATCATTAAAAATAGTGTGTCTTTACGAATTCACAAATATAACGAAACATATGTGTTATATTTAATTTATGTGTTGTAACCATTTGTAACTCATTAACAATTCAGGTCATCGTCGAGAAAGGTGAGGTCAATTGCTAAAATTTATCATGTCGCATAAAAAATAATATCAACATCAAAGTTTTGCAGTGTTCGTGCTGTTTTGGCAAGGAGTCCGACTCACATCCTTTTTTCTTGTATAGGGGGACAAAAATCGGAGCATTTTTACGACTCCACATAATTACTATGCCGATGCGTGGTAACGCATCGGCATAGTATCCTTTCCTCGTCCCCCTTTTTATCCATCATTTCCTCGTCCCCCTTTTTATGGACGTTCCGTATTGAATGTACACGCTTGCAGTTTAAGTACACAATCGACAAAAACGACCGTTGTGTTTATTGTTAGTTAACACTTAATAATAAATTATAAAAAATAAATAAACTCAAACGACAGGAAATATTAATGGAAAGTTGATGTATTCATTTATTTCACTTACGCCGTTTTAGGCGAAAAATAATTGAACTACTTTTTAAAAAAGTACATAAAATATTAGTAGTGAAATAAAGCAGAAAGAGATTTTTCCGGACGGGTTGTCTCCAGATGGGCCCGACTTTTCGCTCCGAGTGTCTGTGTAGATTAACCTTAGCCCTTGCTTCCCGTGATCCACTAAGCGGACTAGGGACAGCGGGTCCGGCAATTCAGACGAGGATCCGTGTATGACACACCACATTTCATTATTTACCCACACCACACACTACACACCTAGGTCGCTAAAAGGTCCCTCTTACTACTGCCATAAGACCTTCGCACGTATTTCTTGCGACCCACTCTGCCCTCTTCACCGAGATAGTACTTCGCCTCTCTGTGAGGCGACCCGTTTTATGTTGCTTAAGTTCTTATAGTTTATGAATATTTATATCATACCTACCTAGTGATGTATTTTATTTTCAAGTTATTATATTAATTAAGGTTAATTAAGTCTGTTTATTCACTTATTATAACGCAGCACCGTTTAATATGTTAACAAGAATTCAAACAAGGTGTATATTATCTGCAGGATTTGTACACTTTGTATTTTAATAAACACGCAAGTAACACTTTCAACAAGACGATCCAGGCGCATATAGCTGCGATGTCTACCCCGAAATCAGACGTAAGTCCTATGTAGTCGAGATATTTGCCCGGAATTTTGAACTGACAATACGCTTTGTGGCATGGCAGCTTCGGTCGATCAAAGCCGTATGCCACTTTCATGAACGCATCGAAAGCGTATCGAAAGTATGATATATCAGCGAAAGGTTTCAAGTACGAAGGTATTTCGTTATACGGGATGAAGAATCCGGAGAACATCAGCATCGGTATGTTAGCAGCCGGGACAACGAAGAGGCCGAGCTGTAACAAAAAATATAACTACTTAGTCTACTAGCTACAATGAAAAAAAAATACATTTGAATTTGGAATCTGTAACTTTTAACACGATTTTTCATTGTGTTTTCTCATTTCAGCGCGAATATATTGTACAATATTTTGCGATATGAAAATGGAGTAGGGTGATAAAAGGAACAGAAGCGTTGTGATCGCATTACACAAAGTAGGTATGAAGGCAAATGCAAATTTTAAAACTCTCCATACACTTGGTGTTAGTCAAATGTTTGTGTACCAGGCTATTAATAGGTCCAATGAGACTTCCTCTGTTTGTTCACTTTTTCGCACGAAAAAGGTGGCAAAGCAGTAAGGGAAAGAATTCGCAGAAATCCTGAAATGATGACAGCACCTAGAATCATGTCAGGTATTTTAAGAGATGACTTAGCACTTGCCTTATAGGACTATAGGAGTCGTACTAATCATTTCTTAACTGATACATTAAAGATGAATAGGCTGGTAAAATCAAACAGCTACTGACGCGGCACGCATAGTGAGGTCACAGAAAAAAATTGTATACGGGTGAGAACGTCTCGGACTTCATTAGAGCCGAAGACTGGCCGTCGTCGAGTCCCGACCTTAATCCGCTTGATTATGATTTAGGGTCACTTTTAGAGAGTATATCTTGCTCTAAACGCCATGATAGTTAGGAGTCCATAAAACTATCCATACGATTGGCAGTGAAGAATTTCACCATGGAAAGATTGCGTGCTCCAATTGGTAACTGGCCTCAACGTTCAAAGGACCGTATTGCAGCTAGTGGAGACAACTTCAAAAAAGCGTTTTATACTTTTAATACTTTATATTTGTGTATTAAACTAACACTCTATATATAATACATTTAATTTAGAATTTAATTTTTTTTTCTTTGTTACAATATTTATGACAAGACTACGCATACTAATAATATAGAGCGGAAGAGTTTGTTTGTTTTTTGATTGGGCGCGCTAAACTCAGGAACTACTGGCCCGAATTAATTTTCTTTTGTATTGGATAGTCCATTTACCGAGGCAGGCTATAGGCTATGCAGCATGCCGCTTTACTTATAGGATCAGAGTTACGCGGGCAATCCGCGGGGTGAATCTAGTTTATTTATAAAGGTTCTGTTACTAGCTGATTATCAGCGACTTCGTCCTGAATTTTTTAATTTCTAATTTAAACAGTCTGAGCCTGGGAGTTTACGGTTTCACAACCAAGTGTTACGAAAGACACGTTAGGCTATCGCCCCTGCGCCTCGTATCTCTCCAGTCGTGTCGGTCTGCTGTCCAGTTGAAATAGAGTGAATTGAGAGAGAGAGAGAGAGAGAGAGAGAGAGAGAGAGAGAGAGGCTAAGAAGGGGGCTAGTTCCTCCGCCATCTGTTCGGCAACAGGTGGTCTAAGTGTGCCCAGGTATACAGGGATCATCCCTTCCAAGGGAATAGTAACTCCACAATATTATTGCTCCTCTATGTTGTGGAGTTATTAAAAGGGGTTAAATGTTTATCTGTGGATATAGTTAATAATAACTTAACTTTCATGGACTGGCTACGAGAGGGAGAGAGGACCCTTCCACCTCTCTCTTTACTTCTACAGTAATATACGAAGTGTAACTGTCTTTAATTTCTATATTCACTAACCTAAAATATGTCGCTCTCAACTTCCGTTGGCCTTGTTTAAGTAATGCTCTCGTCACGCATTCACCAGCTTACACCCAAGCAAGTCAAGCATACGTAAAAATGTTAACTTCAATAAAAAGGTATGTAAAGTAGGTAGGTAAGTGGCATGGTACTAGGGACGTATCAGCAAGTCACTAATGTCACCGGCGCCTAGTATTGTAACTGCTCATTGCGTCAACTACTTGTCTACTATATTTATCACATTCCGTTCATTGCAGTATTCTATCAGCATAGCGGGATTAGATCCTTCAGGAAAGTGTCAAATTGTTATTGAATTCAGGTTCCAATCGATTTTTAACGTCAACAAATCACGCACCACTCTAAAAAGTACTCAATTCGAAGTATAAAAATAATCCCTGTCGGACTTATTCACTAGAAGTATGTATGTGTATGTACTCACTTTAACTCCGCACGCTACTCCAACCACGAGACCGAAATTTTGGGCAAGTATGGTGACTAAGGCGCATATCGCCCACGCCATGCCAATGCGGAAGGGCTCCAGCGGCTGCGACGTCAGGTACCATGCGGGTAGTACGAACACAGTCGCACATAGTAGCTGTAAAATGTTAAAGCACTCTATTTATTAAAACGGCAAGGAAAAAAAAATCCATCCCTTTTTTTAAAAGAATTGCGCGAATTGACGAATATGAAATTCGGTTAAAAATTAATTTAAAAAGTTCAAAAGTATGAAAGTTAATATTGTAATTAAAACAATACTATCTAATACATGTTGTATTATATTGTATTGTTTTAATTAAATTAAATTATACACTTGGCACGCACACAATGCCTAAACGTATGTAACATACAAAATAGGGCATTTAATTTTTATTAAATACCATTTGAGGTAAAACGGAGGGTAACGCGTCAGCATAGTAATTGTGATGATGTTCATGGGATGCGGTAGTCGTAAAAATGCTCCAACTGCTCTTTTATCCCCTATACTATAGAAAAACCTAGCAAAAGGTGTTTTAAATAATTATGATCGAGTTTCAAAATCTGGGCGAACACTAGTACAATTTTTTTTAACCATAAGAGGGCGAACGAGCAATCGGAGCCGTTTGATGACTACTGACGCCCATGGACGCAGATGCATTGCCCTCCCATGGCTTTTAATATGTGAAAAGTTATGTAGATAAATCTTAGATATCTTCTTTTAACCCCCAATCTACATTCGAAAAAGAACACAAGGTTTGTTCTTTCAATAGGTAGGCAGAACGAAGCGCCGCATATACGATCCTTGCATAGCCCTGCCACAATATTTGAGGACCACATTCATAACCCTCTCCATATA
>JAFELO010000166.1:809373-824182 GCA_017140195.1 Eumaeus atala
CCTGTATAGGCAAATCGATAATGATCTTCGAAGTACAATATGTAGACAAATAGTACCATTTGTTCAGATGTTCCTGAAGTACTACCTTCGCTTCCACGGGAACTGTAGAAGACCATCCGGAATGTTATGTTTATTTATTTATGCATCATCGAAGACTTACAGTTAAACAAATATAATGCACTTGCAGTGTGGCAATGTGACAGCCATTTACAGGTCTTCACATCTACAATTCTTATGTACGTGCAACACAACACATGTAGTAAACAATGTAACACCATAAAAAATTGATTACTATTGTCATTAGTAAACTTGGAGGGGAATGTATTTACATGAGCTTAAGGAAAATTAGTTAAAAAAGACAAATCTTAAGCACCTAAGTCATGCTGTTTATATAATTTATCGCAGTTCCTGCTTGTGCGCACGATATAAAAGTTAATAGTTCAAGTTTAGAAATTTAATAAATAGAAAATAATAATTATAATATTATTTGAATAGATCAAATTCATTAAAACGACTATACTTAAAATCTGTCGAGAAATTCATATCCAATATTAGGTACTAATGGTAGGATCCGTTATGTACTGCGGCGGTAGCAAGTCCGTCAAACAAAATATTTCAGAGACAGGAGAGGTAAGGATGTATGTAGTGCGTTCATGAATAACAATGGAGGAATGGGGTGAGGGCCGACGTATCTGCCATGCGTATTTTAATAGGCGTCTGTAGTCACCACGTGGCACAGATAGCTTCTTTGTCCCCCTAGGCTCAAGAAATGGCTCTAATGCTTTCCATAACTTTAAGTATGTAAATATTTATTGCACTATAATCTTGAGTAAACATTATTTATTTCATTAGTAGGTCAAATGAGCAAATGTACTGGTGACTACTATCGACCATAGACTTGTGAGAGAGACTTTCGCATTGCCATTCGTTACCCTATTCATTCAACAATGACTGACTATGCGACCCGACCATTTTCTACTACTCATACCGACTATGAGTAGTAGAAAATGCGATAGAAGTCACTCGACATCGATGTGAGCGAAAGTGTTTTCTCGAATGTACTAGCGCTGAGCTGCAATGGTATAACACAAATATCTTCAACACACAGCGGCGTAGCTAGTCGAGGGGCCTGTATCATAATTTTGTTTGAAGCTATATTCGAAGATGTCGGCCCAGTTTTATAACTTTTTGTATCAACGAGACCGCTCTAGATCGGACGGTAGCTACGACCCTGCCAAAAATTCAAAAGTTTTTGTTTATCGCCGATTCATACTAGCCATTTCTTATAACCTGGTACATCCCCATAAATTCGATACCCACTAGGTACCTATAACAAAATATTAATATATTTTTATGTTTATTTATAATCTATGCAGTCTGAAATGGAAGAGACAGGTACTGATGTCATCGTCAACTTTATTCAGAATTCTCTGAACAAGGTTTTAAAGAACAGGCGCCGCAACGTACACCGTTTAAAACTAGTTTGATATAGAAATAAAAATATCGTACAAGTGTGAATTGTCGGCATCGCGTTGGAAAAGAATAAGAACATCAGAAAGAAGAATATACATCCCGTGTTGGATAGCATGCGGTGCGCCTCCCCGCCTGCTCCGTAGTACAGCGCCCCCAATAGCAACGCTACTAAGAAGTGAGTGACCAATCTAATCTGAAAAAGAGAAATTGAATTTAGATTTATCACGCGTATCATCGCATGAATACGTATTCATGTATCCATGCGAAGCCAGTCCGTCCTGGCATTGCGTGGATATTCCACGAAATAAGACAAGAATTGATTGATTTGCAAGAATATGTAAATTATGACATAGCTAGTTGTCAATAATTTGTTCAGATAAGTATTTATTTTGTAATTTTTTTATAACTCTTTGTTTTCATTATCGAAATTATCAAAAAGTTTTAGAAAATGTTATATAGCCTGTGTTCATCGCAGATAATGTAGGATTATAATGGTAAAATATTATTTCAAATCGGTGCAATAGTTGTTCCAGAGCTTATTCAATGCAAATAAACAAACAAACAATCAAATATTTCCTCTTTATAGTATTGCTATTTCTATACTAAAGAAGACAATGTCAAATGATTTCGCCTTAAAAGTGAAAGTTATTCCGTCGCGTTTCCGTTCGGTTTCTGAGTGCCGGTGGCGCTATGGATTGAGGAGTAGGGGTGGGTGAAAGGCGGCAACGCGACTATAAAACCATTAACTGAATGGCTCTGATTGCCGAGCGGTAGTGCTACGTCTGCTCTGTCGTGTTGTAGACACAGGTTCTTTCCACATTACTCCACCCACACGCCTTTAAAGAAAGACGTCTCAAAAATCACGAACATTCAAATGGCTACTAAAATAGATTTTATATACCTGCGTTAAGTGCACATCTCTCAATGCACAGATAAATCCTCTTTTTAGCAGTGCACCCGTTTGTTGCCACAGACTCGCTGTGAATTCATTCTCCCGCATTGAGTTTGTTTTTATTAACGCTTCTGCTTCTACAGAACTGTCTGCAACACGAATAAAAGGGCATAAAAGTTTTTATGGGACGCAGAAACAGAGAATAATTTTCGAATGTTATCTCATCGGCCTTATATGCTAAGTTCAATGAGATAAGAACTTGGATTATTGAACTCACCTATGTTCACCATTCTTTGAATATTTGCCCAGATAGTGACTATATCAGAGCGGTTTTAATGTCCCTCTCATATTTATGTACTCTATTGTCTCGTTACCTTAATCGTGTCGATGTCGAGTGACTTCTATCGCATTTGCTACTACTCGTAAGGGGTGGAATAGTAAGTCATAGTTGAATGAATAGGGTAACGAATGGCAATGCGAAAGTCTCTCTGACATGTCTATCGGCTTATCCGATTACAAGACAGCGCAAATAATCTCTACCGAGACAGAAAAGAAAATCATTCCACGGATTGGTATGAATTCAGACGAGACTATTCTCAAGACGCGAATTTAAACGCTGTATCTCGACGCTTTCGTTTGTAGAAGTCTTTAGCCTGACTTCTGCTTAAAAGGCTTTTAATTCCTTTTTGCGTTAATAAAACAGTTTTATGATTTATGTTTCCCACAAGTTTCTATAAAACATGTTAGAAAAACGTTTAAGTTTATCTGGCTCACATAAGGTATAAAAAGATCTAGCATAATTAAAAGGCAAACTATACTTCAAATATTTAAAATCAACAGCAAATAAGACACAAAATAAGATACAATATTATGGTTACAATAAACTTCTTTAGTAATGCATATATACAACGCAAAAAATTCAAAACACAGCGCAGATTATACGTGGACAAGATAAATGTAAATCAACATGGACGGTGATTAAAAATGAGACAGGGAATTACAGTTAACTACTGTAATTCCCTGTCTAATTTTTAATCACACATTCTAACATAGAATCCATTAAAAACTCCGCCCGGATAATTGTTGATCCTCAACAAATCGCAGAAGAATTTAGCACATACTACGTAGAAATGACAAGGAGAACACAACACTGACAAGAAGTAGAACAATTTGACACAATAATTCTAGTATCTTTATCTCAACGACCAATCCACATAAGGTGTTTAAACCTATAACGTACCTAAGAACCTCTATGTCGGTTGGATATGATACAATTAGAACTCATATCGTTAAGGAAATAGATACCTTTATTTGCTATCCAGTAAGTTTCTAATTAAATTTATCCTAGACACTTGAAAATATCGGTAGTAAAACCTATGTTTAAAAAAGGCGATAAAATTGAAGTGACCAGTTATAGATCGATAGCCTTAAATTCAACAGTAACAGTACAGTGTTTTCCAAGATCTATGAAAAAGCTATGTATACCAGGCTGTATCATTTTATCACGCAATTTGATATTCTAAGAGAAGAACAATTCGGATTTCGTAAAAACAGTTCAACTACAAAAGCTTGCTTTACTCTAGTTAAAGCTAGAACAGAAATCATTAATGAACGTATACCTTTGGCAGCTTTTTCTTTTACTCGAGTAAAGCTTTCGATCACGTATGCCATGATATACTTCTTTCAAAATTACAATAATTTTGGAATTGGCGGCATCAGAAATGATTGGTTCAGAAGTTATCTACATAATAGGATGCAATATGTACACAAATAATTCAGATTGTTGGAAATACAAAATACACCTACTAATGTACATTAAGTTACAATAAAACCGGTGTCCCACAGGGTAGTATTTTGGGTCCAATTTTGTTCCATTTATATATAAATGATCTACCACATTCTACCCCTCACAAGACTCTTTGCTGATGATACGACTGCATTAATTAAATTTACGAGTAAAAAAACGTTCAATTTTTACATAAATTTACTATTGCTTCTGTCTAAAACTGGCTACTTAATAACAACCTAATGCTAAATCCAGAAAAAAACTAAAGTAGTCTTATTTAAAAATAAAAAATCGGAGCATATCCCACTTCAAATAATATATGATAACAATAACATTATCGAAGTAGATTCAATATTTTTTTTGGGTATGGAAAACGACTACAGATGCAACTGGAAAAATCACGTTGAAAAGATTTGTTCTAAGATTAACCGATATGTGATTGCGTTAAAAAAATTAAGTAACATAGCCACTAGAGAGGCTGTATTCAGTGCCTACCATGGATATATTTTATCAGTTCTTGGATACGGAATTATAATTTGGGAAAATTCAGTTGACTTAGAGCGTCTAAAGTACAAAAAAGGATGTATAAGAACATTTTGTAGAGCACACGCTTTAGATAGTTGCAAGCCTTTATTTAAAGCGCTTAACATTCTTTCTTTACTCTGTATTTACATAAAAGAAATGTGCATTTTTGTAAAAAAACATAAATATTTTTAACGCAAGGTAAAGCAACACAACATTTGGAGAGACTAACTATGCCTTTTATCAAGATGTGCCTATTTAAAAAAAAAATGGTACTGTATGGCAATAAAAATCTACAATAAGCTTCCTCTACATTTCAAATCACTGAGGATGTCGGCTTTTAAATGTAGTTTATACAAATGGCTTATAGAGAAACGTATTTATACTATTCTTGTTATTTAAATTAATATCTAATAAATAAGTAGAGTTCATAAATTTTATGTTGCACGGCAAATAATGGCAAATACATCTTCATAATTGTTTTCAAGATCATACGTCACGTGTATTGGCAAATAAATATTCTTATTTTTAAAATACTTTCTTATTTTTTTTTATAAGGGAGAAATCGAGCTATCACTGCCCTTTGACGACTACCAGCCTCCGCATTATTGTTGCCATGCAGATTAGTTGCCATTCTTGCCACCAAGGGGCCACCAGCTGCTCTCAAACCTGTCTCATTACGGCGGTGTCATGCGAGCGGGAGGTACTCTCCAGTCCGGGTCTAATTTGGATGCAATGCAGTATGGCACTACCTCTTTTTAGAATTGAATTCTCATCAAAAGAAAAAGCTTTTGGACAAAGCATTAACAGTCTTTGTTGTATCGTAGGATATACGGATATACCTCCTGGGGTGCGTGATTTTCGTTTTTTTGAACCTGAGTTTATGTTGCGGAAGCAAAGAGAAACCCAACGAAGATTCATCGGTTTGCTATGAGTTTACCCTAATACTGTTTGGCGGCGCTTGTCCAGCCTCAACAGTTCGAATGACTAACGAAGACTTTTGTGTCTTCAGGTTTAGGGGGACATACCCTCCCTGTTTTCCCGCAGATGGGAAAAAGGTGTACCGGGTTGATTGTGGGCGTACCGTATAGTAAATCAGCAAAAAGCCGTATTCATGATTTATGGTTTGCTATGAGTACTCGTCGTATGATGAGACCAGAGTGTTTGGAGTCGGGAAGCGAATCTCCCGCAGATGGAAGAGGTACATCCCGATATGAGATATTGAATGTTTATAATACCTAGTTCAACTATTATTATTATGGCCAGGGAGGGTCCCTCCGAATATGATCACGAGGACAGGTTGCTCATGATAGCTAAAATGGCCTCGGCGCTGTCGTGAATGAGTGGCTCATGAAGAGGATCAGGACTGGACATGGTGGCCGTACCCCCTTCACCCTCAGACGGGTAAAAGAATTCGCGCGCGGTAGTCTCGGAATACTAACCAGTACGGTCGGTATTTGAGCTAGGGAAATCGCTAATCATATCGGTATTAGTGTCTACTCTGAAGATGTCTTTCAGACTGTTCATAGTCGAATTTGTGTGCTGTTGACATGAGGAGTGTCTGGGTGGTAGCGTATGTTTCCCATCTGTCCCTCGGGACCAATAAGAGGGGTGCGGGTGTAAAACGTTCATTGGTAATAATAACATTGCATATACCGACGACAGGCTGACTCAGTAACGTGGCGATTAAGCCGCGAATTATGCCAGAAAGATTCGAAACCCGGCTATGTTTTCTATACCCTAGGAAGCTAACGTTGGGCCACGATAGTAAGTGCTCACTTACGTCAATAGACATCCGAAAGATGAGTAGGGTCTTTTCTTGTATTTCTTGATTTTTAAGTCGGTCCGGAAATACCGAAGGGGTAGTTGATTCCATAAAAAAGTAATGAGCGGATAAAAATTGAAAAAGACTTGGTTATTAACTCGTATACGACATGGATGATTATATATGTGTTACATGTATTTCTGTAATAGAAATCTTAAATATATAAAATTTCATATTACAAAAAATAAAGATATTTCCGTTGTCCAGTATATACATACATATTGTTGAGTGATACGTCCGCAGATATTATATTATGTTTAAAGCGTTTTTGGCTCTCTAGTAAACCGCGTACAAAGACGAAGATTTGCTAAAAAGTGACGAAGTCGCCGTAGTCACATATATCACTTGATCTTGCCACCATCCCGAATTCTGAGTGGTCAAACAATACATTCATACAATATTTGTGATATCGTTAAATGATTGGTCCTTAGTGCTGAAATTTGCGTGTCTGCTACACACCAATGACAAAACATCGGCAGAAACTCACATTAAAATATACGTCCAAATTCTATAAAGGCTTTACCTTGATTTCCATTTGCTGGTTTAATTGCATCTGTGCATGATGCAATTTTATTCATTTCGTTGGCGTATAATCTAGCTTCATTTTCCATATCTTCCAAGTTTTTTGAATTTTCCGTGCTAGCTATTTGTAAAACTGTAAAAAAGAAAGTCTCAACAAATGTAATGAAACTTCTCTCAATAATATATTTGATTTTGTAAGAGGTAGTGTCAAGCTGCATTACGTCTTAATTGGACCGGCTCGACCGGGGAGGTAAATATCGTACTGTCGTAAAGTGACAGCTACACTGTCGTATTCCGTGTGATTCGTGAGTAGGCCATTGGAGGGGAGGGGTAAACGAGGACGACGCACCTACATGACGATTTATGGGCGTCGGTAGTCCTCAGGTTGTTCTGACAGCTTGTTTGTTCCCCAAAAATATAACATACATTCGCGCTCACATGAGACCCCCGTGAAGTGACAGCTTTCCTGTCGTGTCGTGCTATTTGTGTGTAGCCGATGGCCCATTGGAGGGGAGGAGGAAATGAGGGCACCGCGTCTGCATAAAAGTGACAATAATGTGGATGTCAATGGGCACCGGTAGTCGTCGAAGGGGTCTGATTTCTCGTTTGACAGTTTATTTGTAGTAGGTTCCACACAAAACAGTTTTAACCATTACGTAGTCAACTTTAGTCGATAGCCTGGATATGAAAACGTGACCCCAACTTTTAGTTTTAGTTGTTCTGTAGCAAGTAGTTTTGTATTTTCAATTCTAATAGTTCATATTTGACCACCTAAGTTGAGTTGAGTTAAGTTATGTGGCCAGACACCATGACATTTTTTAATGGTGTCTGGCCACATAACTTAACTTCATGCACATAAATATTTAAACATATACAAAGATAGGGGTGTGCTTTAGAATTCCCGATCGATGTAAAACTTCTATGGTTATTCGAAATGTTACTGACTATGAGAGAAAGAGAGAAATGTGTGCTTGCATCTCTCTCTTGCTCTACAGTAATGTATATAACGTCACTCTCTCCCTTTTTCTGTCTTCTCTAAATAATATTTCGATATGTTCATTTGTCAAAATGAAACGTTGCGTAACACTCTTTTGTTTATGTCATCACTAATTTACATCTTCTTTTCCAACTTCCCTCGACCTCGTTTTCGTAACGCTCTACTCACGCATGCACATAAAATATAAATTAAACCATAATTATAATCACAACTTACGGTAATCTGCCATATTATAGTATTGTGGACAGACAAATCTGAATTTTGCCAATACATTAGGTAGATCAGCAACAGAACCAGCGTATAAAGTTCTACCATTACTTAATACTATGACGTCATCAGCTGAATTGAACAATTGAGAAGATGGTTGGTGCACCACGCAGGCGACTGTTTTCCCACTGTGAGCTACCGCTTGCAACGCGCTAGCGACTGACAATGACGAAACTGAATCTAGCCCGCTGAAAAACAGAAAAAATAATACGATATTATTGGCCCTGTGAATCGATAACGCTAACGGCATGCACGAAAAATTATGACGTCCTAGTAAAGTATCCAGTCATAGCAATGTTCCGAATGGGCGGAGCTTGCGAGTGAGAGAGCGTAACAATTCTTTCACTACATAGGGTGATGTTTCAACAGATCAATTAGATAATCACTATCGGTTAAAAATATGTCATCCGCAAACCGACTTAGAGACAACTAGTTTTTTTTATCATGGTAATGCATCCGTGACGTCCAGCAGAGGAAGTAATCCGTCTGATGATGATGAATACATCCGTGATTTGTTGGACCTTTTTACTTAAAGTTATAAGGCACCTATCTATAGGTCATTTTATGAAGGCTATTCGATGCGGAAATCGTATGCCACAACGGCAGTATCCTAATTAGTAATCTCTACCTAGGACAGAATACAGATGGCAAATAGGTAAAGGCATTCTCTATAATTGTTGTGTTATCCATGCACTTGGCTACTGGAGGTAAGAATTTGGCATATTTACTAATGAGCTTCCAATTATTTATAATATAATATAATTGAATGTCAAAATCTCTCAAGCATAGCTCATCTGCAACGCAAGAATTACTAAGTATAATACATGCTCTTTCATATAGACCTTGCACATTATTTTTATCTTCACATTTCTGTGTACTTCAAGTCTTGTAATTTAGATCTATTCGCGTTGAAACCTCTAACTTATGTTATAATATAATACACGGTAGTAGCCGTTCCGCTTTCGTAGGTGTGACGACCAACCGGGCTTCTTTAGAAAAATGTATATTTTTATTTCAATTCTATTAAACAAAACGATACTACAAATTGTAATACAAGTTACATTGTACTGGTACGGCGCCAACTTGTAGATGTCGATTTGGGCACAAGATTAAATTGGATGCATTGAAGATCGAGTATTGTGTCCTTCAAGAAGGTGTGAAGAAGATCTCCCTATAGCAATGGATGAATATAGCAATGGATATAGAATGGATATATGTTCATTTTTAAATTATCGGGGGGCACACAAGCAATCTGACGACTACCGATGCCCATAGACATTCAAATTTTCATGCCTATGCCCTCCTTTTCTACGGAGAGTTGGATGGCGTGTTTTAATTGACAATTAAACTGCCCAAATGCGAGCCGGAATCGCACACTAAGGGTTCCGTACCAACAGGAGATACGAGCATTACAACTAACAACTAGTTTGTTTCATACAAAATGTACATGTGCATCCCTACATACATTTTGTATGTAACAGTCAGTGTCAATATATTCAGTAATAATTAACCAATTGATGTCTTAAGTTTACGCGAATGTTACTCATTACAATAAAACTACTTTTTCACCGGTTTCAACTAGTTATCGTCAGACTAATTGTGGAAATAGTACATAAAGCTTAATTATTCCATCATTATGATTACCATCAGCCGAAAAACGTCTTTGCTAGACATAGGCCTCCTCAATAGAACGCCGAAAGTCACGGTCATTCACGGTTCATGATATACAGCCTGGCGACAAACGGACAGACGGACAGGGTAGTCTTATTAATAGGGTTCCATTTCTTTTATTTGGTTTATTTTGGTCGTCATGACTTCTTGCAAAATATAGTTTGCAATCAATGACAACAGAATGTGCTGAGTCGCATTATCGCGTGTATACATTCCGGTAACGAGATGTATTTGGGTGTACTGGTTTACACTTTACTTAAAAAAATATTCAAACGTAGATTCGGATGTGCAAGGTGGAAGCGGCTAGCGTTACGCTGGTTTTACACTCGATTGCTCGATCGCTGTTCACACGATTTCACACATCACATTTCATTCAACAATTTTTTTAATGATCCGTAGCCAAATGGTAAAACCCTTATAATTTTCTTCATGTCCGTTCCTATGTCACAGAAGTTTTACTCCGAGGTTATGGGATTTATATATTATAAATTTCGGGGGTCGGTGGATCTTATAACTGCTAGAGAATGACGTGGTACATTGGAGAAAAATATTGTGGGTAGCACTCGATTCATGTAACCGAGGACAGGTACGTGAATCTATGGAGACCTCATCAACGCTAAAATCCGCCAAGCCGTTCCGGCTGTAGCACAACGGAAATATAAATACATACGCGTACCCTCTTTCTGGTGCAGTTGGTTAAAAACGTAAGCTGTAACTTATAGCGATAATTGAACTGATGGAAATGAAAATTGATGGCGGTTATATTTATCAGCGGACGAACAAAACTGATGGTAATGATGTCATGAAACTCAAAATATATAACATAGTTAAGTTATATTTTATGTTAAATAATTACGTAGCTATAGTTGTTGACGTATGTTGTGTTGTACCTCGCATTGTGCATATATTATGTTATGATGACCCCGTTACCTCGGCGCTCATTAGTCATTCAGAGGTCCTTGATTTATAAATGGACGTAGAATAATAACAACAATGTTTAAATTTTATATTTATATTAACTATGCAACTGGCTGTAACTATGGATCTAAGATTAACGGAAAGACGGAGAGATAAGATGGTCCAATTGGCCCATCACAAGGCACTGTTGCTACTGGCAATTGCACTGCCGCCATGTTGTTCATTACTCTAGGAGAGGGAGGGGGCTAACCGTTGACGTAATTGGTCTGATTTTTTGACTGCTTTATGCGGACGGAAATGTCCAGTACATATTCATCATATGAGACACCGCGGACGACGGTCTAGAGGAGATTATGGTGGATTGGGGGACAGATCACTTCCTTCGCCGCAGATGAGAAGGATGTATCCCGATAGTTATTTAATAGCAGCTAAAATTACTATTGTTATTCTCACCGAGGGGTGACCGGGACCCCTCGCCCTCCCCCCTCTCTGACGAGGAAGAAAGTTTACGAGCGGCAGCTAAAGTTGGGCTTGCATTATCGTGGGGGCTGGAGGAGCGCGCTGAGCTATCATAACGGGGATGAACAATCCCCCTTTCCACCACAGGCGGGTCCTTCCACGCGCGGTTGTCGAGCTTGATCTAAATGGTACGGCTGCTTGATTTGAGCTCGTTGGCAAATCGCGTAAGTAAAAACTGAAATTATCAACTGGTCTGAGAATACCCACAGCTCTTTGTACAGCTCATGTATAAAAAGATACAAACGAATGCCAGAGATGCACTTACGCATCGGTGTAGGATATCGATGCATTTCAATGTCCTGATAATGGTGGGGCTGTTCTGTGGCGATAGGTTGTCTTCCTTTATAGCGCTACCATTGCCGCTGATAAGATACCGAGCCCAGGTGAACTCAGAAAATATTCGGTAACTGCCGAGGTTCAACAGGCTACTGGGGTTCAACGGGCTGCGGGGGTTCCACAGGACATGTTTATCAGCGAAACAATAAAACAACAGCCGTTCATGATTGTTCTGATCCTACTGGGCCGTTATCATATCTACAATCATTGAAATAAATAAACAGAAAATATAAGTTTTTCTTTATCACCCATCGACAAAACTACTTTTTTGATACATAGTTTAATAGTGTGTAAGAAACCAGTCCTTAATTCTGTCTTATTTAACAAGTCAATATTGTGTTAACATCCGTAACATTGTATACCATTTAATGTGTGTATGAGTTATATCAAAACTAATTTAATGAATTTTATCGCGGTTTATTTAATTTACATTCCCGACGTTTTGGAAGTTCTATAGCGACCATGGTCACGGGTGGATTGAGATGACAGATTTTCCGAAGTCTCAAGTTATTAAAAATACGCCAATATTTTATCGCGGTTTATTTATTTTACATTCCCGACTTTTTGGAAGTTCTATAGCGACCATAGTCACGGGTGGATTGAGATGACAGATTTTCCGAAGTCTCAAGTTATTAAAAATACGCCCATATTTTATCGCGGCTTATTTATTCTCCATTCCCGACGTTTTGGAAGTCCTGTAGCGACCACAGTCACGGGTGGATTGAGATGACAGATTTTCCGAAGTCTCAAGTTATTAAAAATACACCAAGATTTTTATAAACATTTAGTTGTTCGGATTAACACAAAAGGGCTTATCTTTTTTATAGCATAAGGGGGCAAAAGAGCAATCGGAGCCTTTTGACGACTACCGACGCCCATCGACATTCGCATGATTGTTACGAAGATGCGTCGTCCTCCTATCATCCCCACCCGCAATGGGCCACCGGCTACTCACAAACCGCACGAAATGCCACAGCGACGCTCTCACTTTACGCCGGTGTCAAGTGAGCGGAAGGAGAAGTACCTTCCGCTCACTTGATACCGGCGTAAAGCGTATAATGTGAGCGAGAGGTTCTTCCCAGGTCGTGCCGGCCCAATTCCGTTGCATAAGAGATTGCAGTGTCATGCACCATGCATGGCACTATCCTCCTGTGCAGCATGGCACTATCTCTTCCAAAAATCATAGTAATATGGTACATACAGATACAGTTGTGAGGTGTTTCGTTTGGTTTCTGATTTGATTATGTTTATAACTGGGTCAGAAGGAAAGTAGTTTTATTATAATGTGTAACATTCGCGTAAACCCAAGATATCACTATGTATGAAGAGGTTCAAAATTATTCCTAAAAACTTTCGAAAGCTTGTAATAATTATAGTAGAAACTTTGTCCAAAATTTGGCTTAGGGCACCCACTCATGCAGGACATAATGTAGCCACAAAGCTATTCGGATACAAATGTATCAAATGTTTCCCCTATTTCGAGAGTCGAAATTGAAAGAAGAAGATCTATACCTTTTTCTTTAGACTTAAAGTGCTGTCTAAACACGAGGTCTTGACACCGTATACGTCCTACCAAGCTACCCGTACCTAAATAGCAAATTATAATATGCCAATAGATTACCGATATCGTAGGAAATCGCGTGCGTTAGGTTCTGCATTCAATTCCCAGCCGAGGCCGTGTCACGCTCTATACGAACTCCACACTTAAAGTGAAACCTAGGCGTCAAACGTCATATCATGTGTCTTCTTTTTGGATTCGTTAAATATAAAGAACCTCATTGCCTGTATGATAAGCAGGCAGTGCTCGCAGCTGCTTGCCATCATAGAGAATAACATATACAGAGACGGAAAACTATAGGCAAGTTATATGAAAGCAAGTACCTATGCCAATAGAGAATGAAGCTAAGAATGCACTACTATACTAGTCTATATAATTTTATATGCGTAGAGAGAAATGCATGAAAAAAGCGAGATAGTGTGAACCATGTTTGTTGTGTCTTTAGACTCAGATGGCAGTGTTTTAGACTGGCTTCACTTCTCAATCTATATTATTTCTATGCATTTATATTATTGCGTTCAGAGGCTTTTACTTTTACGCAGCTGCGAAGATGTGGAACAATTTATAAAACAAATAGACACGTTTAAAGCATTTCCTTGTTGAGCAACGTGTGGCGGGCGTGTAGACGTACTTCATCATCATTATGCAGGAGATCGGTCGTCTCGGCGTTCATTAAAAGAGCCACATGTCCAGCGGTGGGCTGAAAACGGCTGGTAATACGATGATGAAATAATTTATGTCTTTATGTCCATATTTGTAGAAACAAACGTAGAAAAAACATCCCATTAGATTTTTTTGAATTGGGCGAATGGAGGAATTTGAATTTTATATAGTAGAAGGTGTTGAAAATTATATTGAGGGAATGTGCAGAAAGCTAATATTTTAATACAATATGCATTCCAGTTTAAATAAAGATTACAAACAATTTCGCCTACATCATGCTAGAAAGTGTTCCCGATCAGCTGCTGATAAAGACGTGTTTTATATACCCTTCTTTATATTTCAGATCCCTCTGTTACTAGCATTAGAAAACCATATATCAACAACGTGAAGGAGCTGGATGAGGATAACCTAGACCTTCTGAAAGTTACCGTATTAACAGCAGATCCTGAAGCTACTCAAGTTTAATGAAAGCGCATCAATAATATGTTTCAATACATTTTAACTAACTTAAAGATATATTAAAGAAGACAAAAGTCTTCAATCAATGCGTTCTTCCTGTGATGACCTACGAGGCCGAAACATAGCCAGCAAGTTCGCGATAGCGTAACGGGCTATTGAACGTGCTATGTTGTTTCTCTGTCCGACAGAATTCGTAACGAATTCATAAGGCAGAGAACTAAAGTGACCGATATTACGCGACGAATAAGCTCGCATGGCAGATGTGCCAGTAAAGATCTGGAGTGGCGGCTGCGTTTAGGAAAATGAAGTGTTGTTCGACCTTTCACCAGGTGGGAAGACGGTCTCCTTGCAGTAGCCGGTCGGGGATAAATGCGAGTAGCATCCATCCCAGACCGGCTACC
>JAFELO010000166.1:831445-849918 GCA_017140195.1 Eumaeus atala
TTCGAGTAGGTAGTTCCTAAGGTTAGCGAGTGAAAAAACAAACAAACTTTTCCGCTTTATATTATTAGCCTATGCTAATAATATAAAGCGGAAAAGTTCGTTGACATCTATATGTCAGTGTTTTGTGGATGTGAAAATCTCGAAGGATATTAATCCTCCTATTTATGTTGGTCTGTATGTCTGTTTATGTCACGTATGTCTGTCCGTATGTAACAATAGGCGATAGGTCTGTCAGTAGGCGGAGCGATAAGCGTAGCGATTTAATCATCATCATGTGTCGCTACAGTACTCCTCGGCTGAGTCCGTTGACTACTGAAGATAGTAATCTGGGAACCTGACCGTCCGGCCGCTCCTTGTCCGCTTCAACTTCTCTTCTGAATTAGCTGAAGGAGTTGATGATGGTGATGATGATGGTGGTGAAGCTGACGTGGCTTCTGGCTCCATCGGAGACGATACGTCTTCCTTGGTGATGTAGTCAGGTTTAAGACGACCTATTGTTACTGTCTGCTCGTGTCTCCTGCTGTCAATGACATACAACTTGGCTCCTCTTCTCAAAACCTTGATTGGGCCGAGGTAAACTGCTTGCAGTGGCTTGCGTTCAGAACCTTGACGCAGGTAAACGTGTCAAGCGTCTTGCAGCTTCTGTGGCACGTCAAACGTACGGTTTGAATGCCACGACGTAGCATGAGGGCTCAATTTGGTAAGGTGGTCACGTAACCAAAACCAAAGTCGGTAAAGTCTTCGACATTGCTGGTAATATTGGGGGAGAAAAATTCGCCTGGCAGACGCAGAGCCTCATCGTATACGAGTTCTGCACTTGATGTTTGCAGATTCTCCTTCCAGGCAGTACGTATAACCAGGAGAACTAGGGGTAAAGTCTCAACCCTGTTCGTGGACGAGTGGCAAGCAATGGCAGCTTTCGGTTGGCAAGCAATGGCAGTCGTTCTACCAGCCCATTAGAAGCTGGATGATAAGCCGTTGTGGTGTGGTGAGTAGCTGCTTAATAGACTGACAACATTCTTGAACAGGCTTGATTCCAATTGCCGTTCTCGGTCTGTAGAGATGCGCTCGGGGTACCGAAAACCACTGACAAAAGCTGCGGCGCATGTTTCAGCTGTGATTTCTGAAGTGAGTAAAATTCAGGCCAACGTGTGAATCTGTCGACTATAGACATTTAGTTATATAGTACTTGTAGCCATTTTTCAAAGGCATTGATATGAATATGACGAAATCGTGCTGTCGGTGGCTTCTTTAACTGCAGTGAATTTCTTATTTTAAGCAGATTATGCAGTTCCTTAGCCAAGGCCTTGTAATCTGCTGCAGTACAGCTCCAATGGCTTTATCTGAAGCGTCGGTTAGAATAGCCAGCTCAAACCTCGGATCTGGAAATGACAAACGTGCTGCTTCTGATAGGCTTCTCTTACATTCTTCAAATGCCTGTTGTTGTTCGGGAGTGAAATCAACCCGTTGTGAGCCTTTTACTTTGGAACCTGCTAACAAAGCGCTAAGGGATGCTTGAATAGCCCCGGCCCTGGGGACAAAACGGCGATCAAAGTTCGTCATCCCTAGAAATCGCCGAAGTTATTTGGTCTTTGGTTTGGGGAAGTTCTGGACATCTTGTGTTTTGGTTTCTAGTGGGCAAACACGTTCGGCAGAGACTGCGTATCCCAGAAAACGAACTTCTGACTTCCCAAAAACGCATTTAGAAGTATTAATCAAAATCATATAACCTTCTAACTTCTGGAAAAGCTCCTTGATATGTTTATGCTCTTTCTCTGTTTCTGAAAATATTAAGATATCGTCGATGAAACCATATGTGAAGTCGAGGTTTTGCAACATTTCATCGATAAAACGTTGGAATGTTTGAGCCGCATTTCGAAAGATTGAAAGTCATATACGGTAACTCAATCATCCCCAACGGCGTAGTGATCGCTATCTTTGAAATATCTTCTACGAAGACTGATAATTGATTGAAAGCTTTGACCAAATCAATTGCGCTGAATACTCGCTTACAAGCTAGATGACACGCGAAATCTAGTATGTGCCATACTGGACCTTTATTAGAGGCTAGAGCGGTAGTCTCCGCATGGCCAACCTTCGTCCTTCTTCTTAGCCAGTTGTAACGGCGATGCCCAAGCGCTCTGCGATGGTTGCGCTGTACCATTTGTACCATCTCCTATAATTGCTTCTTGGCGACGATAAGCCGTTCTGGATCCAATCCACGAGGGTGGCATGATACGGGAAGTCCTGGTGTAGTGTTGATGTGATGAACGGTATTATGCTTGATGACCCTGTCCTTGCCAGCTGGGCGGGTTACTTTGCGAAACTCATGAAGCAACTGGTGGTAAACGGAATCGTCGTATATGGTGCGAATAGACGCCATGTTTTCGCTACCATGTTGATGAGGTGTAGCAACGGAGATTGAAGGGAGTCCATCTTCGTAGATGTCATCATTGCATCAATTACAATTAAACGTTAAAAACACAGACTCGTGTCTGTAGCTGCGGCAGTCAACAAGTAACTTGTAAAAACTTAAGAAGCCGACTCCAATAATCGTGTCAGCAATTGTGAATCGACATTCAAAATCTCGACGGAGTCCTAAGTTCAGCTTGATGTTAGTAAATCCGTAAGTGGGAATGACAGTACCGTTAGCAGCAAATAACTCATAATAAGTTTTGGTACTTGTGGTCTCTCGAACAGCTGATCTTGGGAACACGCATAAGTCAGACCCTGTATCGATAAGGTACCTTTGGCTTCCGATCAGTGATGAAGAGTCGGCCTTTTTGCTGTAAGCAGTCGCTGACGGCCTCTAGTGACTGCTTTTGGCAACAAAGCGGATGACCTTCGGGACGTTCTCGTGAGCGTGAGCGGTGTCGTGAGTGGCTACCTTGGCGGAAGTGCGAACGAGGGTGTGGTGGATATCGCCTACTGCGTGTTAAATTTTCTAAGCGTCTAGTAAGCTCCTCAACTCTTAACTCTAAAGAAGAGCTTGGTTGAGTGACGGCGGCGCTGGCAGTGCTGGCGACTTGTGGCTGCACGATGTCGTTGAAGCGATCGGCTGAATCAGTGATGTCATCTAAATCCGCTTTCCGCTGAGATGCTACTATAGTCTGCACATGTGGTGGCAGACTACAAGGCCAAATAGTGAGAAAAAAATCGTTAGATATATAGGGCCACGCTGAACTTTTCAAAAGACGCAGGAATTGGCTAGGTTATGAAAAAAAGGCTAGGTAAATGGAATGTAAATAGTCATTAGGGGTTTTCTTGATATTATTGCAGCCAATAACATAATAATTTCTTTGTAACACTTCACTATTACATTTTTTTTCATGTACTACTTAAAAACACTTAATATTAAATAATAAATACTTCTGATAATTTACTCAGTTGTATATTAAATAAAATAGTATGTTCCTTCCTAGACGCTTGCTTGTGGTTCGAATTCAAAATAAGTAAAGAAGTATTCCTGCTACCTTAAAAATCAGGATACTTCAGAAATACTGGAGAACCCCATAATCAGATGCTCACGCGAAGTCACCGGCAATAGCTAACTGCTAAAAACTAGCGACATATTTTTGAACCGGATGTTTAACGGTGAAGGCGCTGATGATGATGTTGATGTTGATAAGCTTGTACATTGTGCAGGTTGTTAACTTCTAGCATGTTAGCGTTGCGTTAGATACGTTTAGATGTAACTGCTTGAAGTGTCATGTGGCTTTGCTCTATGGCAGGGGCTCCTAAACTTGTTCCTAACGCACTTACTGGTTTGGCACATCACGTTCGCCCCACTGGAAACTTGCTACTAGAAATTCAAAATACAGACATTACAAAAATATTCACGAATATATTAAATTACATCAAAACTCAGCACAATTTTGAAATGTGCTCCGTTTTGAAACTTTTGGAACGTGTTCTGTTATCGATTCTAGGTATTCCTAGACAAATTTTTTTTCGAATATCTTACATACACAGACTCTCCACCTGCAATAGCTTTATTACATGTATAAATTGGTAACAGCGTGAGTGCAAAGTTTATGTTTCTAGAGGAGGAGTTTCTATGTTCAGAACCTAAACTTTTTTCTTTCTTTGCGGCACCTACGCTGCGTCACGCCTGAGGAACCCCGCTCTATGGAATGTTCTAATAGATATTCAGTGACCGTTCACACAATATTATACAATACAAAATGGGAAACTTATACGAATTTTTATTAATTAATTTATGCTCTTTGTGGTCAGCATTGGGGTCGATTAATTTGTATTAAGAATTTAGCACATTTTTTTTAATGTTTTTTTGACGCGGGAAACGCATTTACGCGCCTTCAATGGCCCTGGGTGGGGACCAGTGGTGTGTGGGACTTGCGGCACATGGTAGTGCCGAATACCCACAAAAACCCTCGCGGTAGCCCTTAAGGGGCCGACTCCACCTCCACAGATGGAGTTGCTCCGCACTACAGGGCAATCCCACCCCCTTTGGGACAGTGCAATGGGGTGAGGCTCCCATCCTCGACCCTTGCCCCGTGCGCAGAAGCACCTCCAGAGGGTTGCAAAGATCCCCCTCGGTTCAATTGGCTTCGACTGTGTTCATCCCAGTACTAAGTCCCACCGCCACGACAAGGCTTGAACCATGGTGGGGCAGAACTTCACACCTTTTTTAAATTTTTTATGTTGACGCGGGAAAACGCATTTACGCGCCCTCACCGGCCCTGGGTGGGGTCCAGTTGTGTGCAGAACTTGTGGAAATGATAGTGCCGAATACCCACAAAAACCACTGCGAGTGCCATCAGTGCCGCTCTTGGTGAGGTGCCCCGGAACAACAAGCATTTGAGAAACAAATTTAATTGTATTTGATGTAATGGTGACGATACAGTAATATCACATTATAAAGAAGCTACAATATTAGCAGTGGTGAAGATGCCGGTTAACATCAATTGTCCAATACATTTGGCGTATTTTTATTATTATATCTAGATGTTATATCTTCGGATTCAGTGCAGATAGTATAGACGAACTATGCGTACCACGCACGTACACCGTTGCTTAACAAGAACTAGCGCAAAACAATTATGTTGATAGAGAAAGTGAACTTCCACTTGGTTTCGCTTGGGTTCGTTAGAATAACAATTTCGCGTATCGCTTCCGGCCACAGAGAGGCTTTCGAACGAAAGTCGTTGGTTGAATACTAGTTCTTTTGTAAATAGTAAGCGGTAGTGTAGGTAGGTACGACTCGCTCGCATGACACCGGCGTAAAGTGGATATTTTTGGTGGCGGTTTGTGAGTAACCCATTGAAGGGGAGGAGGACAGGAGCGCAACGCATCGGCATAGTAATGTTTGTGGGCGTGTCGTACACTTTTACGCAAAAACTACTAAACGGATGTTTATGAAACTTGGCTAAAACACCTAGATGACATTCTGGAGTACTCCTCCGGAACGGCTCTACCGATTGTCATCACACTTTATATGCATATTAAGTGTTGAAACCGCGGGGCGCTAGTCATAGATAAAAGCGGAAGGATCTCTCATCACGAACTCTACGAGTTTCAAAGTTTACTTGGAACCCCCAAACTGTTTAGGACGTAGGTACTGGTGCTAATGCTGGTACTGGTGCTACCGCTGTCATTGGTGCTATTGCTGGTACTGGCGCTACTGCTGGGACTGTTGCTACTGCTTGTACTGGTGCTACTGCTGGTACTGGTGCTACTGCTGTTACTGGTGCTACTGATGTACTGGTGGTACTGTTGGTACTTATGCCATTGCAGGTACTGGTGCTACTGCTGGTACTGACGCTACTGCTGGTACTGGTGCTACAGTTGGCGCTACTGCTGGTATTGCTGCTACTGCTGGTACTAGTGCTACTGCTGGTACCGATGCTACTACAGGTACTGGTACTACTGCTGTTAGTGGTGTTATTGCTGGTAGTGGTGCTACTGCTGATACTGGTGCTACTGCTGGTATTGGTGCTACTGCTGGTATTGGTGCTACTGCTGGTACTGGTGCTACTGCTGGTAATGGTGCTACTGTTGGTACTGGTGCCACTCAGGTACTGGTACTACTGCTTCTATTTTTGGTACAGCTGGTACTGGTGCCACTGCAGGTACTGGTGCTACTGCTTGTATTGGTGCTACAGCTGGTACTGATGCTACTGTTGGTACTGGTGCTCCTATAGGTACTAACGTGATTTTGCAAAATTTCCCCCCCAAAAGTAAGGCGTTGCGCGGGTAAAGCCGCGGCGGCTACTAGTAGTAGATAATTGTTTCTATTGTTTCAGTGGTACTAGGCTAAATGCCTATTGAATAGAATGTAACAAATGCAGTAAAAACGCAAGTGTGACTTGTGGTTTTTATATTATTCAACAATACGAGTGAATTGGGTGTTGTTTTTTATAATAGTTCCGACTCACATATTTTTATGTTAATGTCCTTCGTTCAGATCTTCCAATGGAATGGGGCCATCTGGATTTTCATTTGGCTACGATTTATGTGACTAGGTGACTAAGTTGTCGCACTAGTGATGCAGCCACACATACAGCTATACTGTCGTGTTTCGTGCAATTTGTGAGTAGCCCATAACCCATTGGAGATTAAATAGTGCATGTGCATTAACGTGCGGATACAAAAAAAAAAGAAAAAAAAATTGATGTTAGAAAAATGTATCAGTAGTAAGAAAAACGAGTTAAGAGGTTATAATATAGAGGCTTGAATGAGATCTGTTGCACACATACAACCGCACTGCGCTAGGCATGTCACCAAGTGAAAGTAGTGAGTGGGGCATGATTGCGAGGTAGGCACGAGTACGAAGACTTTTATGAGATACATTTGTTTGTTTAAGTCGAAGCTTACCCACCGAAAAAATACCTATTAAATTTCAAAGCATTACTGATCATATAAAATTTGGCAAAAATTTTATTTTCTTAATTCTTTTATTATTAGGCGATTTTGATAATGAGCTACTAACTTTTTTCATATTCTTTTTATTTTTGAGTAAATACTCAAAAATTGATATGCCCTATTTTTCACTTTTTTGCTTCTAAGGTTTTCGCATTTACCCACGTCTGGCCACGCGCAAATTTATATGTTATTTGATAGCCTAACTTTCATAAATGAAAATATTACTTCCGCAACTGATTCCTTTACCATAACTTCCAGGGTTATGGAATGTCCTGGAAGTTATGGGAAAAAATGTGATAGAGGCCGCAGTAGATAATTCGGTACCTTTTGCGGTTACTGCTGACATAGTTTACAAAAACAATATCAACCACAATATTTTGATCATTATCATCTATTTTGCACTATACCTGCGTGAGTAAATATACATAACATTGATATTAGTAAAAAACCAGTATATAAGGTGAAGCAAATATCTTCAAATTGCACACTTTTAGGGTGTATTTCATATTAAGTGGCATTTATTTAAATTGGTTATTTCCATTAAAATGTTAACTTTCAACTGTACAAGTACGATTTCGTCATTCACTATATCGAACGTGATAGAACCTTGGAATCGTTGTCCATAGTTCTACAGCAAACATTAAATGTTTCTGAAAACAACTTGTGTTTTGTAATTGGTGTAACATTCAAAGATATATTCTACCGTCTTTCAACACGCGCTGGGCTCAAGCATTACGGAAAAAGGACAAATTTATTCGGAATAATACAAGCTGGCTGGAGATAGGATATTCAGTACAGTCTCCGGAGTCTGAATCACATTCACTGCCATCAACTATTGGTGAACGTGGTAGACCGTGCATTGCTTATGGAGACTCTTCCGAATCAACACAGAAAATTAAAAACACTGTTTTACTAGAAGAGTATGGGCTTGAGCACATTTGTGACGCATTTTTTCAAGGATTGCGGACCTTTGGTGAGTATGCAGAGGTTCATCTTGTTGAAGAGCTAAGAAACTCTGAGAGCGAAAAGAAAAAAGTTTTCTCGACTATGAGGAAAGAGTCAAACCAAATGAAGATTTTATCTGATACAGAAGCATTAAGTGCTTTTACTGATTTGGATCTAACTAAAGCTCAATATATGTACCTAAGAAATTTAACCTACGACAGAAAATGTGTAATTTTTCTCCCATATTACAAAATACAAGACATAAAACAAACTTGTTATCCACCATCTTCTACAATCGAAATCACAAATACTTATGCTAAAGTGATTAATATACAAGACTTACTGGACCACACAGTTGCCAGAATTTTAAAAATTGATTCACTTTCCAAGAACAACACAGAAATTTAATCCTTTACTCTAAATGGGGATGTGGTGGCTCATCTGGACAAGGTCAATACAAGCAGAAATTGCCTGAAGAATCGGAAACTATTTCAGATGGCAATCTGTTCGTCACTTCATTAGTTCCCATTAGATTAATTGATGACCGCTCAAATGCCGTCAATCAACAATAACGAACAGATTTTGTAGACCCCTTTCTATTGAATTTTGTAAAGAAACTCCTGAAAAAGTTAAGGCAGTTGTAGACGAAATTACCTGAACAGGAATTGAATTTTTACGCCCATCATAAATAAACAAAGGCGGTGTTGTAGTAGATGTGAAGCACGAACTTTTTCTAACAATGATTGATGGTAAGGTGGCTCAGGTTCTAACAGAAACTCCATCGGGTTCTACGGGCACAATATGTGGGGCTACTCCTCGACTTATGAATTACCTATTAAAAGTGACTACTAGACCTGAACATGAAAGTGCTTACCAATATGGATTATCCACATTGCATGCCTGGATTCGCGGCATGAAAAAGATATTACACATTTGCTACAATTTTGACTTTAAGACATGGTCTGCTACAACAGAAAAAAAAAAGAAATTGAAGAAAGAAAAGAAGGAATTTGTTCAAAACTAGCTAGAGCTAGGAATAATTGATGAAATACTAATTAAACTCTTGTATATTATTTTACAAGCTCTATCTTCTGGAATGGTGATCGTTTCCGAAAAATGCTTGAATTTACGTTAGTAACTATGATTATACTACAGGCCATCCTCCGTGCACAAATTACTTATACACAGGAAAAACGTAATCAAACATTTTTCTGTTCTTCCTATTGGGCAACTGTCGGAAGATGCACAAGAGTCCTCAATAAAGGCTACAGAAATATGAGCCTGCACCATGCCAGAAAATGTTCCCGTATAGCTACAAATGAAGACATATTTAAAGCGCTTCTATATACATCAGGTCCACACACTTCAAGTTTAAGAAAGCCTTATGCGAGAAATGTGAAGGATCTTGATGAAGAGGTATTAAGTCTTTTGAAGGTGGTACCTGAAGGTGATCTTACATATTACATATAACAATTAGATAATATTATAAGTAACTAAAACCTAGTAATATAAAACCAATAATATTATAAGATTTGTTTAATCTGAGACCAATTAGTTTGGTGTGAGGTATAGATAAGCACTTTACGATATTATAATTTTATATATTTTATTATGCTTGTGTTTTCTTAATTTTACTTATACTAGTACCTTATTATAAAAAATAAACATATATTATAAAAAATATAAATATGTATACATTGAAAAAAAATACAAAGTTTTTGTATATCACTGTATGCATGTGCCAAGTCTCAATACAATACGATGAAAAACCTTGTAGTTACAGATTTTTGATCCGATACAGACCCAAATGTTTCCACTGCGTCGCGTAATTCTGGTCCTATATAATTTCTCAATTCCGCCCAGTAATTTCTGAGATTCGAGTTCAAGCAAACATGCAAACAAATAGATATACATACAAACAAACAAAAACTAACCTAGCAGTACTCACGGTACATAGCACGAGGCTAAACTGGCGCGGAATCACGCCACGTCAGTTTAGCCTCACAAAAAATATTTCTACACGGGTCATCTTCAGGACAGTTCCCTAATAGGGAATTATCATTGCTAAAGAAGAAAAGATAAAGAAGAAAAGATAAAGAAGAATACGGTTCTATCGGCCCCGGCGTGCGGTAATGTTAGTACTACTAACTTGCGTCCTGCGAGTATATTCAGTAAAGTTGATTTTCCCGCTCCCGATGGGCCGAGGATGAACGCCAGCCGTCCCTGCCGTATCGCTCCGCAGGCTTTCTTGAGAAGGTATCGAGTGCCATCTTTTGACTCTTGTCCAAATATATTTGTACCTGAAACAAATTTTGTATTTATGAAAAAATGTGAAAAAGCTAATAGTAGTGGATCTACATATCAATAATAATAAAAGACTAAAAAAAAAACAAATACGAGACATTTTAACTTCTAAATTAACTTAAAATCTACACTACGTTAAATCTATCTCTACAGACTATACTATTCTTGATTATTATAATTTTTAAATTAAAATTTACTTAAACGCGATAAATATTTTTAGCTTAAATCCGCAAGAACCCGAGAAGGCTCGGCTGAAAGTCTCCTCCAAAACAGACCATGAATCTCTGTCTTGTGCCACCTGAGTCCAATTTGTTCCGGCTACCTTTACTATGTCGTCCTGCCACGCCGTGCACGGCCGTCATATATGCCTCTTACCTCTCGGACCAAGTCACATCGTTATTATGTTAGTCCATCTATCATCTTGTAATCGTACAATATGTCCTGCCCATTTTCATCTTAATTTTTTCGTGTATGCAAGTGCATCTGTAACTTTCCAGATAGATCGTATTTTCTCATGTCGTATTTTTGTCGTTTTTAATGTTGAGCATGCTGCGTTCGAGACCGGGCGGGCAGGTAAAAATTTTATTTCCGATTTTTCTAGTGTACTTTCACGTCTGGCAGCCGTATGTTAGACATGGTAGAATGTTTTTAACTTTAACTTTCTTGGGATACTTCTAATAATAGTTATGACAAAATTTTTAAAAGGCGTGGAAGTTCCACGCACTGTCCACGAGGTGCCCGTAGTAGATTACACCTTTTTAACACTATGAATATTGTGTAATGTTAGGGTTCTGTTCCAAATACTACAGTCTCTTGTGATGTAATGTGCAATATGTTCCTACTCATTAACTTCAGCTGAGCAGTCACCGATGAAACTTGCTTGTATAGTTATTGCGGGACCGGCACGAAATTGTCCAACGCAATGAGTAATCTCAAACCAACCTTTCGCTACACACGGAAAGGAAATAAAGCTATTCAGTCGCCACTGCCAATCTTTAATGAGATTTGGGGTTGTAACATCTATTGGATTAAATAACTTATCGGTCTGGTCTGTCAGTGTGCCTTTCGGACTTAGGAATGAAAAAAAAAATAAGTTTAGTTGAAGCACCAATTTTGTTTTAATTATAAGTAGTTTAAATCTTTACTTGACAAAATTTTCATCTTTTACAATTGGATACACTAGGTTTTTAATAACACAGTTACCATTTTGATATAAAATTAAACAATAGCATACAGAAAAATCCCGATTTTGTATATTTAGATGTTAACCCGTCCTTCCGTTGCCCATCGGGATTTACAAAATTCGTTGAAAAATACCCAAGCGCGGTAAAGTGTTACGCTATCGTCACAATCGGCCTGTTACTGTTTCTAGTCATTTGGCTTCTCATATTACATTCATAACGCATTCCCTAAATTGTTTTTAAGGAATAAATCCAATACAGTTAAACATAAAAGTAGTTCCCTACAAGTCTTCCTGAGCCGTACTACAGTGGTCCGAACGGATAAGGCTTACGTTGACGTTGATTGTATAATTATTATGATGGATAATAACAATATGCATCAAGATATGTGGCATTGTGTGCAGAACGTACACCATGCCGACGAGTGATCCTTACAAGGAGCAGGACACGGCGAACAACATTTGTGATGAAACGACCCTGTTGAAAAAAAAATGTTGCACAGCCTAAATGAATCCTCCCGACGTATTGGCCTTAGGATGAACTTCGACAAGATTTGTCTTGTCACGTTCAACGAACACGTTCTCCTTAGGTCGGTGAACGACGATGGTGCTATTCTCGAACTCGTAGACGAATACATCTACCTCGAGCAACTATTGCAATTGATAGACATTACTTCGAGAGGGAAGGATTCAGTTGTGTCGGACAGCATTCCGGAAGCTTCCTCGCATTCTCACGTCGCCTCTACCGCGGAGCTTAAAGACAAAAGTCTTCAACCAATGCGTTCTCCCTATGATGACTTGCGGGGCCGAAACATGGCCTCTTAATTTAGGACTGGTCCGCAAGTTTGAGGTAGCTCAACGGGCTTATTGAACGTGCTATGTTGGATGTTTCTCTGTCCGATAGAACTCGTGACGAAGTCATAGGGCATAGAACTAAAGTATCCGATATCAGGCGGCGAATAGGCTCGCTGAAGTGGCAATGGGCTGGTCAAACACTCAGAAAAACAGATGGCAGATGGAGGCCGCGTTTAAGAAACCGAAGTGTTGGTCTGCCGTCCACCAGGTGGGATGACGATCTCCGTGCAGTAGCCGGTCCGGGATGGATGCGAGTAGCAGGAGATCTCGGCGTTCATTGAGAGAGAACTATGTCCAGCAGTGGACCGATAAGGACTGATAATTATGACCCTGACCCTGCCTAGTCTTGGCGGATAAAACATGTCATCGATTGTGTCATAAACGTGTGTAATATTGCACATACTTGACACATATAGTAAGAGGTAGTGTCACGTTGCAGCTCTTACAATGTATTGCAGTGGAATTGGGCAGACATGACCGGTACTGCGGAAAAGTGACAGTTATACTTTAAAATTTCTTTCGGATTATGAGTAGCCGAGGGCCCATTGGGGGATAACGTAAAGGAGAATAGTAGACAACAAATGGCTTCAGCTGCTCATCTGCCGTCCTATGCTTAAAAAAATCTTATTTGTTTGCCTCAAAGCAGTCCGCCTGTAGTGATCGATTCTCTAAATGTACAGAGCAGAATTATGTGCCATTTTCACGGATATATAGAACATTTCTCGGGGAAGGTCTTAGACTATAATTTGTTAATGTGACAATCGGGACCGTGTTAATCGCGGGTGGCGTGGTAGCAAATTTTACGAACCTATTGTTGAAACGTTTTCCTATTGCCATTGTAACGAACAAGTCTCATCACTGGTATATCCAGTTTGTGCCAGTTACGAGTATTGTACGAAGATTTCCGACATCTTATCGCGTGCAACAGTTCTGTGGAACCAGCTGCCTACCTATACATTTCCAATACAGTACCACGTAGGGGTCTTCAGGAAAAGAGCCTATTTCTTAAAGGCAGACAATGTGTTCGCCATGCCTAGTTTTACGAATCTATGGACGAGCGTAGTCACTATCCTGCTCTCCTTGCTGCTCTACATAACTATCCAACATAAAATATACGAGCATTTTACGATTATTGCCTTTGAAAGCGAAGTTGTTAATATTTTAACGTACATTTACATATATTGTCATGTGACGTCTTAAGCTTACGCGAATGTTACTCACTACAATAAAACTACTTTTACGGACTCTATCGCGGTTTATTTAATTGCTTAAGTAGCCCGACGTTTCAGCTGACCATGGTTGCTGTAAAGCTTCTGAGACGTCGAGCTGGTTAAGTATAGTGCGATAAAATCCGTAGAAGTAGTTTCACTGTAGTGAACATTAACGCGGTGGCATAATTTTAACTTCAATTGTATAAAAATTACCGCGACTCTAAAATCTGTTTCCGAGTAATGTGTTGCAAGTTAGTTTAAGGGTGATTAGACACATGAGTATCACATGGTGCCATTCTAAACTAAATAAACGAAACTTATCTGTGTGTTTGCTAATGAAGAAAGCACATTTCCAAGTTATAGGATAATGATCATATCCCCTGGACACATCACACCACGTTATCCTAGTTCTCTGTTAAGTTCCCATAGGACTTGTGTACAGGCGCAGGGAAATATTTTCAAGATTTTTATTATATAAATACATATATAAATATCCATGACCTCATGACCTACGCGGGATTCGAACGCGTGACCTAGATACTACTATGGCAACGCTACTGCCTTCGACCCTATAGTTCATCCGAACTAGCGATTCCCACGCGTGACTTCTAATAGGGCCCAAATTATCCACTAAAACCCTTCCTCGGGAATCGGTCTATTCAAGGGTGAAAACCACATGAAAATCCTGTAAAGTTTGAGGTAATCGAGCACATACAGGCAGACAGCTTTTATAGACATTGTTTTATATGTAAAATGAGAGCATCTAACTACATAGACCATAGTGCGAATAGAAATAAAACAATCAATAGCGATCTAAAAATCTGATCAATATTTTCAGAGATATATCTGGGTAAACATACAGATGATACATACTTATACACACACATATAAAATTTAGTACATTTATTTGGAAGCCCTAACAGATTGTCGTATGTGTACGTTTTGTAATGCTGATAACGTTTCTAACATACATTACCTAAGAAATAGATACCCTCCATTTATTAAAGTCGATTAAAAAATCTACTACAAATATCCATGTGTTTGGAAATAAATTTGGCCAAATTAATACGTATACCTATTTTTATGGTTATATTTAATATAGCTATACTAATAATATAAAGCTGAAGATTTTGTTTGTTTGTACGCGCTAATCACAGGGACTACTGGTCCGAAATATCATTTTTCTGTGTTGAGTAGTCTATAGGGTATGTACCACGACGCTACTACTATTAGGACCGGAGTGACGCGCGTGAAACTGCGGGTGATACTAATTTATGATAGGACATATAGAAGTGTGTTCAAGCGATTTGAAATTGTGACAGAATAAAGTACATTTCCTACTTAATTCTAGGCCAGTTTTAGAGTATTCCATTGGTTCCCTGATGATAATGTGTACGAGTCTGTATTTTTCTGCCGGGTAGTACCTAGTAGTTATTATGTACCCCTTGTAGTTATCAAATATTGAACAAAGAGAACAAAGAACTAGTTATTATTTTTGTGATTAAAGTGGGGGTGAATATAAATGGCAACCAGTTAAGTTATGAGTTCATAGTATGGAATTATCGATGATATTAATAATGATCACTTACTATTACTATTAAGCTTAACCTTAAACTAAGGCTAAGAGTACATTAGTTATCGGAATTAAGTACAATAAAACTCGTAGCAAGTTATTTATCGTGACCTCATGACCTGTTAACACTTTTATCACGCCTCAACTCTTAATGTGTGTCGGTAGAGTCTAAAAATTAATTTAAAACTTTTATTAGTAAAAGTCGTTTTCAAGTAATCCCGATGACAATGTAATATACTAGGGTGGATCTAAAAGTTCGTGGCCTAACCTACATGGAGCTATGACATCTTTTTAAATCTACCGTCATTTGTAAGTATGTTGTCATATTGATTTATTGTGCGCAGTTTCATTCCGATACTGCACAACATAAATTTTCTGTGATTATTTGTTTGAAGCAATCTGACGCAATTTTCAATAATGGAGAAAATTGAACACCGTGCAGTCATTAAATGCCTCCATAAAAAAGGCCTATCACCAAAAGACATCCATCAAGATATGGTGAGCACTTTGGGGGAGTCTGCTCCATCGTATTCCAGTGTCGAGAAGTGGGTAGCTGAGTTTAAGCGCGGTCGTGAGAGCATTAAAGATGATCCTAGGAGTGGAAGGCCTACATCCTCTACCACGAAAGAAAACATCGATAAAATTTGTGATCTCGTACTGGGTGACCGACGTTTGACCATTGGTAAGATAGCTGAGATAACAAACATTAGTTATGGCCAGGTGCAACACATAGTAACGGAAGAGTTGGGGTTCCATAAGGTTTCTGCTCGCTGGTTTCGCTCCCGAGGTTGCTTTCAGCTGAACAAAAACGAGTTCGATACACAATTCGCCGAACAGGAACTTTTTGAGACTGATCCCGAGGACTTTTTATCTAGATTTGTTACCATGGATGAAAGCTGGGTTCACCACCATACTCCAGATTCAAAGCAACAATCCAAACAGTGGAAAAGATCAGACTCTCCTACACCGAAAAAGGCTAAGGTCGTTTTGTCGACTAACAAAGTCATGGCTTCTGTTTTTTGGGATGCGAAGGGCATTATTTTTGTAGATTATTTACCGAAAGGTCAAACTATAAATTATTATTGTAACCTTTTACGAAGACTCCGGGAAGAAATAAAAGAAAAAAGGCCAGGAATGTTGCGTAAGAAAGTTTTGTTTCATCAATACAATGCACGTGTTCACACTTCGGTTGAAACAATGTCTGTAATCCATGATTGTGGCTACGAATTGCTGCCCCACCTACCTTATTCGCCGGATTTAGCCCCCTCGGATTATCATTTCTTTCCAAACTAAAAAAACATTTGGGTGGCTCGAAATTTTCGACCAAAGATGAGGTGATAGTCGCAGTAAACGATTATTTCGTCGACCTTCCGGAATCTTTTTTTTTCGTAGGGGCAAACAAGTTGCAGGACAGGTGGAAGAAGTGTGTTGAACTAGATGGAGATTATGTCAAAAAATAAAAATAAATTTAGATCCACTTTTCTTTTATTTTCTTGGTCGGGCTTAGAACTTTTAGATCCACCCTCGTAGTTGATATATTTTTATGTTAATGCGTGGTGTTGACTTTTATAACGTAATGATACATAGGTAGGTAGTAAATAAAGTTATATAAATGATAAAAATGGATGAGCTCCATTGACACGACAATCCCCAATTCTTGGGGCGCTATGAGGTGAAACCTGGGCGAAACTAATTGAACCGAGGAGGCTGCTCTTTCTACGTTACTCATACGAAAGGGGACTGAAGAGCCTCAGAAGGAGGTGACATTTCGCACGGGGCAAGGTGCGATGATGAGAACCTCAACCCATTGTACTGTCCCAAAGTAATTGGGGCTGGTCTTAGGCGCGCGACAGCCCATCTGTGGAGGTAGTATTGGTCTCCAAGGTGGCTGACTAGCCGTTGAGGTGCGCTAATCATTTATAGTTCCTGGGCGCCTCAACAAAAATACCGTCGTATAGATACCCTGATGGCACTCGCGGCGGTTTTAGTGGGTATTCAGCACTATAGTGTTGTATATACAGTGTGTCGCGAGCCCCAGACACCCCTAAACCCCACCCAAGGCCGGTAATGGCGGGTAAATGCGTATCCCCGTGCAACCAAAAAAAACAGTGATGTGTAGCAAGTGAGTTTAGGAGCAAATTAATACTCACATGAGTATAATCATATGATAACACACTAAACTAAATAAATTAAACTTATCTTGCTGTGTGTGTACATATAGACCAATGAACAATGCATATTTCCAAGTTATATAAATTTAGGAAGAGGTAGTGCCATGCTGCATAGGAGGAGGTTGTCCCATGCTTTGTCCATGGCACTACATCCTCATATGCAACGGAATTGGGCCGGCACGACCTGGGAAGAACCTCTCGCTCACGTTATGCCGCCGTAAAGTGACATCTTAAGTGTCGCCTTTCGTGCTGCTTATAAGTAGCCGGTGGCCCATTGTTGGGGCGCTGAAGTAGGGCAGCATCTGTGTAGTAATTATGTGGATGTTCATGCGCGCCGGTAGTCGTAAAAAGCTCTGATTCCTCTTTTCCTCCCCTTTTCTATATAAAAAAGGAGCATATAACTACATACAGCATTATATGGCTAGAAATAAAATAAACAAAACACGACTACAAAAATCAATTACAACAAAAATAGATCTAGGTAATAGGTATCCTATACGAAGTTTGTTCAGGGATTTCGAAGTTACGACTGACTACTTATTTATTACTTTTACAACACCAATTTCATTCTAGGGCAGTAGTTTTAAAGTATTTCGTCGGTTCCCTTGTTGATTCAAGTGTAATACACTTTGTCGGCACACATTTATCTTATATTTTATTAGATATCTTTTCTGGAGTCTAGCTTAATTCCTAGTATAATTGTCTTCACATTGTAGGTAGTTATTACATATTGAACAAAGAAAACATTGAGGTAATCAATCTATTGTGTCTGTGATTAATGTGGGAGATAAATTACATTAGATATGTTTAACTGACATAAATGATGCCCACTTAATAGTTATATTGACCTTAATCTTAAAGTAAGGCTAAGTACATTATATATCGGAATAAGTTTTACACCAAAGTAGAAGTAGATTTTAAAAACAAGAGATAATTATCAATTATTTATCTACGCTAGGTAACCATGGGTAATATATACTTCAGGTCTAGTAACAATAAAAATATAACGAACCAACTGCTCAGGACATTTTATAGTACACAAGTGCATGCGTCAGCACAAGTGCAATCCCAGTACCCTCATTCTCCTACTCCGATGGGACGGGAATCCGACACAACCGGAGAGAAGTCGGACGCAGGACCAACGGTCAGCCGTGCTCTGTTATTAGAACATAAAAAACTTTAACAACACTTTGGGGGACCCGGAACTCGAACCCAGGACCACACGACTGTGGTTACCATTAAACTTCAGTTCGTATAGATACTACTTCTATAATTATTGTATTTTTTATAAGACAAGAGGCCAAACGAAGATAAGATAAAAGAAGTAAATGTTACTAAAACCTTCTATT
>JAFELO010000166.1:855952-872451 GCA_017140195.1 Eumaeus atala
CATCCCTATAATAAACACTTACATTTTTTGTTACAGTAAAATTTTATTGTTATCCCATTTCATCTTCAGTACTTTTTGTAATCGTATAGATAAACACCTCTGTGTATAATTTGAAATAAGTGAAGCATTCTATCCTTTTTTGTGAATAAATATTTATTTCATACATATGACGATTCCTAGAATACGCCAATCTATTGCTATATTTAATTAAACATTAATCATTTCTAATACTCACACACGTATAGAACACAATAAAAAAATATTAAATACTTACTCGTGGGCCGCTTCACTTTACAATTAATGTTCGTAAATACCAAAAGGCACGTATCGTCAATGCTGGCGTCGTCCCTTCCGGCCTCCACATCCATTTGATATGTTATCGGGTCACTTCACTTCACAAAAAAAAAACTTTGTATTGTAGCAAAGATGGGCTGTAGTGGCACATCCCACCGTACTGTCCGCAATGCACGGAAATGGGTAGTTGTCCTCTAAGTGATACAAGTACCTTGGCCTGTACGTCTTACGTTGTCTTGGACTGAATTAAAATGACTACAATCTCTTTGGTGCTGCAATGTTGCATGTCTATCAATATAAAATATTTATTATCGACAAATAATTATCGTCCTTAGTTATTACTATCACTCGCATATTTCTTTGTGTATCTTTAGATTATGAAACGTAAGTTTGGTTTACCTGTTAAACTGTGAAAACTTTTTGCAAAATTTCTTCTATTCTTGTTACAGTGACCTTTTTTGGTTATTTAATGACAATGTAAATTACATTATCAAATAATATAACAACTTCTTGTCAAATTTAATGTTAGACATAAATACAAAGAGAGAAAAATACGATGATATCCAAAAATGATTTGTGAGGAGTAGTGATATTGACTAGTTTTTCGCCACCTCTTCTTATCACAATAAAGGAGTGGAGCGACAGATCTAGTTTCATAATGAAAAGACGAAAGTACTTAATTGGTGATGCAGGGAAGTACATTTACAGGTACGCAGGTACTAGTGTTGTGTTGTACTTGCAGCATAGGTTAGTGCCGAATGCCCTTTATAATTAAGGTATCTCGAGGGCTACAGGCTATATATAAATAGTAAAAGATACGGCTCCAGGAATTAGTGCTACGGGAAAGGGCTCGACGGCTGGCGAATGTCAGTTGGAGGTTCAGAAGAATCCAGATCATTCGACCAATTTTTGACCAATGGCTAAAGAAGCCTCGGGAACCACGCTGGAAAGCGACAGCTCCACCTCCCCACGCTAGAGGTCCTAGTACTGTGTACATCCGGTTCACTACCTCTTACTACTAATTTTTATATCTACTAGTGCATATATGCGAAGTAAAGGGATTTGTTAGTAGTCCGCGACCAATGGGGCAACGCACATCCATAACAATTATATAGATGTTTATGGACGTCGGTGGGGATCAGGGGGGTTTTTACATTACCCTGTTGCAATATCCCTTACATAATTTACTAAAATAGCTAAAATTATTTTGAGACTCACTAAATATTTTAGTGAGATTTGAAACGAAAATTACTTTTCCGCAGTTTCTTTGTAATCAAGTCATTGTTGACTTAAAGCGAAGTAAAGCGCAAATCGCAAAGCTCACACTTATTGCAGGAATGGAATGGAGGGCATCAGCTTAATTTGAAACCAAACCAATAGATGACAGATGGTACAGTTGAAAAATAATTGACAACCTATAAAAATATTCTTTATTTAGCAATTCCTGTACAATTTTTATTTCAATAATTACTTTTGACGTACCCATGACCAAATAAATATTTTTATTATTACAAATAAAGAATCCCAAAAATTTCCAAAATCTCTCAAAAGTTTTTACATTAGCTGTACATCATTCTTACACTTTACCCAGCTTAACATAATTGCTATATTCAAGTTTTCACACTTGCTGGAATTTGTTACTGTGTGCGGCTGGGAATGTATTAAGGCGAAGTACGAAAGGCCAAAATAGTGACTCGCATTGCGGTACAAAATCTGAATTAGTCACATTTTAAGTGTGGAGCATTTAACTATATGCCATATAAATCTACCATTTTTAGATAGAATGAGTTGCGGGGGACTAACGATTGTATTTGTTATGTACACTTGCAAGAATGAGCTGTATTCCTTTATTTGGAATATTTACTTTTTCTTAGGACATTAGGGCGGTATTTGAATTTTGTATGGAACCTAAATAAAGCGTAACTAATTTCATGATATTCAGGACTGTCAATATACTAAAATAGTTATTATAATAGAAATAGGATTTGAAAGTACACAATTTGAAAATAATTTCAGCTTTCTTTGGATTTTATAATATTGCCGTGAGTACAAAAAACATGCTTAGATCGTACATGCCGATTGACGTCTGATTGTATCGTGTCTTGACTTTTTAATTTTGACCAGACCCGGTAAAAATACCTTATTATTTTTATAAACCTCCTGATTGTGGACAGAGTTATATTTAAAACACCAGAAAACTTTCACGAATAGCCAGCTTGCATCGCATACAACAACGTTTGTTCCTGGATTTTTGATTCCTTTCTTAGATTTTGCCCATACATATAATGTAATGCTAAAAACTCTAAGCGTCTTGCAAAGAGCAAAGATGATAGTGAGGCGGCACCTTGGAACACAGACTTACAAATGTCACACTACTATAAGAACATGAAACACATTTAAAATTAAAAAAACACATTTAAAAAAATTGTACCGTGAAAGTTGTTGCATGTGTTAGCTATCTATCATAGGTGTTTGCCGATGTTTTAAAAATAGCTTTGCGTTAATTGCCTAAAACACATGGGTAATTAAAGTATATATTTTTCCACTTGCACGAGCTAATTTGATACTTCGCAGAAATGCAACATAGCATTTTACTCTTTTGCCTTTCAATAGCGGTAGGGTGTCATTACTTGTATCTCATCTCATCTTGTGTTGTCTATTACTCTAGTTTTTGATCTCTGATATAATTTTGTATACACATACATTGAGTCTTTTCGATATGACACAATCCTCAAGGGCTGTAAATGTTTACTTTGACTAGAGTCATTATGAGGCCTTGCAGGAAACTTACTTGTGACCCAGTGGCGTAACTACATCGCTCGGAACTTGTGTCAAATTTGTCGGATGGCGGCCCTCTGTCTTCAAATATAATTTCATTCTCTAATCTGGGGCCTCTAGGCCTGTGACATTTCAAATTTCAATAAAAGTTATGTTCCTCTTGTACCCGCTGCTCTCTAACTTGGGACCAGTCGGCCAATGGAATTTCAAATATAGAGAAGGGTTAAGTTCTACTTGTGCAAGCTGTTTTCTAACCTGGGGGCCCCCGGGCCACCAGGTTAGAAAACACTTATAGCTTACAAAAATATAATTTCTGGGATTTCAACATTGCATGCAGTCGCGCTGTTTATTTCAATTAAAATGTTAATTGTGTTGTTTAGCGAAAATAATTTACTCCTTTAGCTGTAGATATCGACATTTATTAAAGTTTCGTATAACTAATCACTAACTACAGGTAACAAGATCGTTCATATTTTTACTATTTTTAAGATTATTTTATATTGTATTATATGGTTTAAATTCTAATATTGCTTATTTGAGATCGACTATAGGGTTCGGTACAAAAAAATTTATGTATAGAACCGTACACAAAATAACATACATGTAAGGACTAGCATACTGGCCGTCAGCAATTTATAAATGGATACCACTTCTCTTTTTGAGAGTACGTTTCTATTGACCCTCCACACGTGCAAATATTTGCAGTGCATCAATGGCATCGCACAAACAAGAATTTAGAATTAGAATATAACCAAAATGTTAAAACAATATTTTGGAAAAAAAAAATCATGAGACTTGGAATCGAACAGGGTCAAACATTGAACAAAACTTTTAACGCAGTGATTCTACGCTGTTTGAAGTCTATAAATTCAAGTTTACATTATTTTCCGACTTATTCTAAAAAAATTTTAACTTATGTACCAACATATTTTCTTGGAATAATTTTAAAATATTTCCTTTAAATGATAGTATTAACTATAGGTAAGTTATATTATAAATAAATAAATTCTTATTTATATCAAGACATAACTACACATAATTAACCGTTTTCAGTCCTTATTCGGCTTAGTGTGATCGAAATCGAATGCCGAACTCACTGAGCAATTACCGTGTACTTAACCGTAATGTATTAAGCGTAAAATGTAGAATTTTGGATTTTTTTCATTTATGTAATTTTTATTAGATACATTTTATTCTTAATTGATAATTGTGACGGATTTTACAATTATCAATTACGAATTATAGGGTGGCCTCACGATTACAAAAAAAGAGACCGCTATAAATACACGCACACACACATACCCTGACACATCTTAGACACTGCGAGTCAGTAGCGCGAAATCTAGTTCCATTTACATCATTATGACAAAAGATACACAACAACAACTTGGAGGCATGCACATGCTATACGCGCTTTCACTGCTCACCTCAAATTAGATCGGCCATCTTGGATGCAACCAAAGGCGCGAGCCGATAACAAGATAGCCACCACGTTGAAGTTATGCCTGACAGCAGTGCGTAATACACCTGCTGCAGTACACCTCTTCAACTAACATAAACTATGTTCAATAATGTGGTCCAAGTTGTGTTTCGTCCAAAAGGGGTCCGACGCACCACTCTGAGATGCATCCCGACATGAGAATCTTTATAACAGTTAATTTAACTAAATGGATTTTAAAAACTTAGTTTGTGAATCGTGTGAAACACTGTAAAAAGATGTTTGTCCAGGCTAGACGTACCTCTAACATTCCATCCTCAACCGCGCTCTCTACACCATGGACCGGTACAGTTATTGCAATCGTACTACAGGTGGGGAGAGTATCACAGATTACCATTAAAACGTAAATAAGCCTAGTAATAATTTGTATCAAATACCTTACGAATTTCGGTTTCGCTGGCTCCGGTTAGACATAATTAGTCTGAAGCATATTTTTTTCGTGGGAATATGCTTTAAGCACTGCCACTGGTTCTGGATGGATTCGGTGGGTGTGCGGGGCTCGCGGCTACACGGAATACCCACTAAAACCCCGCGGGTGCCGTCGGCCGCCTCTGTTGAGGTGTCCCGTCGTCAGCTAGCCGTATACGGGGACCGTACTCCTCCATTAAAGGGGCTAATATTACAACCGACATCAGCCCTCTCCGACGTCGGGGCCGTGTAATTATGTCAGGTTCCCAGCCTGACCCCAGGTCCCAGTTACGAAAGCGGCATAAGTAGCGCGTAGCGCCTCAACCGCACTCCCATCCGCTGTCCGCGAGGCTGGCCTTTCTCTATATTCTACCCTCTGGCCCTCTCTGCATATGCATATGTACTACTAAAAGCTACTAGATACTTTAATAGAAGCCTGTGAAACGGCCCTTATAATGACTATCTCTTAAAGATGACTTACATTATTAATTGATTTTAAACACTCATAACACTTAACAGGTGTAAAAGTAGTTCATTACACATACTATTCGCAAAATAGGTCAGTAGCTCTTTAATTATTATCAAAGGTCATTTTAATACCCGACCACATACACGTATCACAATTCACAATACCGACCCGTTGTGCACATTGACCTGCATCCTCGCGCGTTGACGTCATAGAGATAATATAGATAGCGAGGGAAGTTAGCCTAAAACGAGGCCGTCTTAGTCTAAAAGAACAACAAATATTTTACACTCTCTGCCTGTCTTTTTTAGTTCATTTCTCTCTGCTCATTGCGCATGCGAGACTAGACATGTATCTATCTTTGTCTGTTTTCTCTATGGTTGACGAGCGTCGTTGTACATAAAAATGTTGCAACAAAGCGTTTCTACTACGTTGTGAGTAGTCTGGATGTATTCCATAGGGTTTATCTAAAAAAAAAAACAGCAAGTTCTTAGGAATAAATAGATAACATCACATACACAACACAACCCGACACAAGGAAGAGCTTCCTGGTTTTTTAAATAGCATGTATATTTAGTTATATGAAAAAATATACAAATAATTTTAATATTATTTAAGAGTACATATATTTGGTGCAAAACGGTTCAATAACAAAATTGAGCAACACTTTTAAATTGCTAAATATACCTACTTATTATAATATACTCTGTTATGTACGTGCCGTAGGGCTTTCCACTTTTGACGTATTTGTTCAATCTTGAATAAATGAAACCTACACAGTCGATTAGTAAATAAGCGATCTATAACCAAATAGCTCCGTGTTAGCCAGTCTAAGAGAATTCTTTTTCAAATTACAAGTTCTTACTTATTTCTTACTTTGGTGTGGACATTCCCTCTCAGTTGTGAGTAAATGAAAATGACCATATGCTCCAACGCGCATGACCATTGCGTTTTCGAGAAGACAATTTTGTGAACCAGCCGTTGTTGATTATGAAGTATGAAAGCACACGGCCAGAGGGCTATCATTATTAATTAATAACCAAAGACCTTAATTGCTTCCGAAATACACGCAATATAATGTTGGAAAATATTTGTTGGAAATGTTCGTGTGTGGAATATATATATATTAAAATATATTATTGTCATGTCGTGTGTTACGCGTGTAAAGCTCCAGGATTGTGGTATCATGAGTAAGTGTATATTACAACTTGCCTTTAAAATTTCCACCCTGGACATAGGCATATTTGAATGAACCTTAAGGTAGCTTTAACTTTAAAGTTAATAGTTTTTAATATGATAGCGTAGTTGTTGCTACCTATAGGAAAATAGGTAGCAACAAGTTTATAATTTAGTTCTTTATATACATGCGCCGGCGGTAATGTCTCCGAATCTTGTACGACTCCAAATTGTCAGCACAGAGCAGTTCTCTGCTGCTTTATACATTGATCAAAACACCTATGTTTTATACAATACATAGGATCATCTTTTCGCATGTTCCACTGGGCATACATTACCATCAACTTATTTATTCAGTGGACAAAATAGGAACTACAGCAGACAGCTGCCATATTTAGTATGTACCACTGATCTGAAAAAGTGGGATCATACATGATTCGGAGACATTGCCGCCGGCGCATATACCTAAGGAATTAAATTAAATGTTATCGCGCATGCTTCAATGCATTTTTTGCGGAATACATGCTTTCGGCGTTGAGGTTTTTGAAAAAAATGTACTGTCAGTATGTTAGAGGTTATACGAGATAATATAGGCGATTTAGTTTGGGGAATAATGGTAGCATATCTATTCAAACGGTACCAATGGCGGTATATGGGATCAGCACAAGCTGTCAAATAGTCACATTGAACGTCACGCTTGTCTATTGAATGGATAAGATGGTGCCACTGTATTTAAATCGACATTATGCTTTGGCACTTTTAACACTTGAAGGTAGCTGAAGCCCTTGTCCCTCTTAATTCCCATAGTATTCTGGTTTTCACTGAACAAATTGGTCCGCTGGATGTAGTTGAGAAAGGAATAATGGCCATTACCTGCCTATCACTATTATGATATGAATACACGTATTGATTATAATATCAATTATGTCATAATATATTATTTTTACATAAATGACCTATAAGTAAACGAGTTTTTATACAAAACATTATCTATTTTAAAGCTCCTTATAATCAATAATCATTTCGCCTTCGTCATATTACAAATATCGCAAAATATATTGGTCCATCGCTGTGGAAAACACAAATCTTATGTGGCAAGTTTGATTCACCGTCATATTGATCTATAATTAAATAAATATTCGTCACCATCTCGATTTTAATCTAATCTTTAAAACTATATAAGCACACGTAATGAACACGAATCCTATAATACCTAAAGCTAAAACGACTTCCATATATGTATCACTTTCCATCCCTCTATCTTTTAAAAGCTGTTTTGGATATGTATAGTAACAAAGAAATTCATTAGATGTACACGGTAACTTGGACCTATCCCCAAATATGGAAATCACCATGCCAGAGAAACCGTATTTTAGAAATGACAGATGAAACAGCCATCTTAAGAAAGGCGGAGCATCTGGTAGTTGCAGGAAAAACCCAGCGAATATTACAAATGGCATTATGAAGAACGGTCCAAATATGATTCCATTCTGAAAAAGAAAGAAATATTTTATTCATCTATTAAGAACAATGTGTACAAGTTGGCCTAGCAGTAAGTTGATATTTGTTGAATTTTTGGGTGCTGTCTAGTGCGCACGCAACACTATAGATTTGGGCGGCGTTATTTGTTTTAAATAAGCCCCAAACCTATTAATATGAAGCAATGATAAAAGCGGTTTCTTCTTATATCTATTTTTTTTTTGTTTTTCGTTTGTTGACGCGGGAAAACGCATTTACTCGCATTCACTGACCCTGAGTGGGGTAAAGTGGTGTGTGGGGCTCGAGGCACATCATAGTGCCGAATAATCACAAAAACCACCGCCAGTGTTATCAGTGCCGCCCTTGGTGAGGTGTCCCGGAACAACAAATCATCAGGGCACCTCGACGGCTAGTCAGCTCCCTAAGGGATCGACGCCACCAACCCACAACACCCACTTTGGGACAGTGCAATGGAGTGAGTTTCCCATCCTCAGCCCTTGCCCCCGTGCGCAAAAGCTAGGCAGGGCTGGCTAGTTGATGGTCTCAAATAAAAAGACGCAACGCTAAAGTGAAAAATGTTTTGTATACCTAAATTTCGTTTACGCACCTTAACATTAAAAATGCATCCGTTTAGTAAACCAACAAACATCGCAACGTACGACACCAGTAGCAGCGTGCAGCAGTATAACGTGAGGCGATACCACTCGTGCGGATGGCCTGCCAAATAATATGTGATGAGGGCGAACACCAGTGAGCACAAGGTCTGTATTGGTAACGAGGAAAATACAGTGGCAGAGTAACAGGATCCCGCGGTGTACCATCTGTTGAAATGCTCCCGTCTTATTATTGAGACTTGTTCTGGAACTGAAAATAAAAAAAATAAATTAATGTGGCTTTCAAAAAATATTTCTATTATTATTATAAGTGCGAAAATTTGTATATTTGTTATGCCTTTGTTAATTGCTAGGATTACTGGACGGATTTAGGTGAAATCCAGCACAGATGTTATGAAACTAATTTTAATACCAATAATATCAATAGTTCGACATGGAGAATGAGTGAATGAGGACAACGCATCTGCTAATGTGGATGTATAATGAAAACCAGTGAAATCAGTGATATACCAACAAGTGACTGATACACTCCTGAAAGCGGTGAAGTGTAGTAAGTGATATACTTACAAGTGACTGACTCACTACTGAAAGCGATGACGTTGAAGTGAAGTAAGTGGTATAGTTACAAGTGACGGAGACACTACTGAAGGCGGTGCAGAATTAAGTGATATAATAACAAGTGACTGACTCACTATTGAAAGCGATGAAGCGAAGTAAGTGATATGCTTACAAGTGACTGACTCATTACTGAAAGCGATGAAGTTGAAGTGAAGCAAGTGGTGTACTTACAAGTGACGGAGACACTGCTGAAAGCGGTGAACATAATAAACATTAGGCAGAAGAAGAGCAGACTTAAATTGTTCATTGCGTCTTTGGCATCAACGCCGATGTCATAGAAAAGTGTGCCGACGAACAGTGCCATCATCGCATGAATCCCGGTAATCATCAGTGTACGTGGCGTGTCACGCCATAACAGCTGAAACGTAAAAGATAAGCAAAATGAGGCAGGGTGTATATGTACTGAAGTAACGCCACATTTGAGATATTTTCCTCCGGAGTTTTAAGAAGTGACCTAAAAAGATATTTCCTTTATCACTAGGGAATACTATGCCCTCAAGGCGGTAAAATCCTAGTGGTGTGTGCAACTCGTGGACAGAGAAGCTGTTCTCTGTACTCACTGAACCCCAGCGGTGTTCTAACTCACCCCGCCATTGGAGAAGCCACGAGAAGGTGTAGACATGCGACCGCAACTCTACTTGTACTTTACTTATATAAGTGCTATTTATTATATTACTTGCGCAAAGAATAATTAATTAATCGTAACAAGGCTTTGATTGCTCGTTTTTCAACTCAATTCAATGAATAGTCCACTTATCGAGCAAGGCTGTGAGTTCCATAGTATATACCTTAGCGCTGCGCGCGCTTGGACCGGAGCTATGTAACCGGAGCATAGTAATTACTTGAAATAAAAAGAAAGAATTGAAAGTAAACGGTCAGGGTATTTGTTCATTTCTATTCTTTATCATCTAAAAATACATATTGTTTCCACTTTATAATAGACCTATGGATCAGTGCACAACACAAAACAAATATACTTAGTATTGTCCGTTACACTTTGTTAAGCAATGACAGCTAACGATTATCCAACAAGGATGAAAAGTGCTATTACATAGGTTATCAAAATCTCATAAGCCGGAGCATAATTACTATGATTATAGTAAATAATGACTATAATATTATATAATCACGAACCATTAGAAATAATGCTATTCGACTGTAACAGCTACTATTTTTTTTTTTGTAAAGGATAGGGGGCAAAGTGCAGGCAGGCTGGTTTGGTCCTTATTTTCGCACACGGGTTTTGAAGTAGTTTCCGGGCGAATGAGCAGTGAGAACCTTGTGATGACTATTGACGCCATATATTCATTCATATTTCCATGTAATTGTTATACAGACATGTTATCGTCTTCCTTTGGCCTCTTCAATGGGCCACCGGAAAATTGCTCAAAAACGGCCTCTCACAAAATATATTACAAGCCTCAGCATCTTTAGGGTTCCGTACTCAATACATGTAACTGAGGCATGATAAATATTCGAGTGGGCATAGTCGTGTGGCGGGTCATTGGCTCTATCTTACTAAATTATATGGAGGTTTTTAAAGTGATCTACTTTAATTAATTTTTGTTTAAATAGTGTCTCGGTAATTAAAAGTGCTTAAAAGGAAAGAGCGAGACAGTGAAAAACATATTTACCACCAAAATGTACTCACTAAATACTCTCGCCGGGTTAGCACTGCAAATTGTTTCCAAAATGGCGTTGGATACGTACTCTTCAACGCCAGTAGGATCTTACTGGTCGGATCTTCCTTTGGAGCGGGCAACGAAGTTATACATATTCTTTCAGTATTGTTATTCTTAAATAAATTGTCTGAAATAAACGGAATTGTGTGAATGAATAAGAATAAATTAATATTGAAGAAAAATATTGCACATACTTTTATAAAAAAATTTATAAACAAGCAGTTGACCCCTATTTTAATTATAACTTCCTTTATGTGGTTGTTATAATCGAACTAGTGGTCGTACTACTACTTAATAACGGTGCTATGCGAGTAAAATCAAACTCAAGGGCATTATTCTTTTTTACGGGATATAAAGTAATGTTATGATATTCCTGATTATAATATAAGTCTGTGACTAATTTTATCAAACTTGCTTCTGAACTTTTCGTGTGATAGAGTAATAAAACATACTGATACTTCGCTTTTATAATATTTTCTCTATTATAATATGTGTCCTGTTTTATAATATTTTCTCATTTATAAAATTAAATCCTTTAGTATCTGAGAGTCGAGTTGCCTAGTGTGGAGCTATGTGTAAAGTTTTTGCTGCAGGTCGATGGATGTCTATGGGTTTCTGCTAGTCGCTTTCTATCGGCGATATCGATACTCGTTTATCTGTAGTACACGGCAATTAAAATAAAAAAATTATCAATTCCTTTGTAGTTTTGAATAATATTACAACACATACCTATCACTTTATTGTCAATATCAAACGAGCTGTTTTCTACCCATCGGATACTTTTCCCGTTTTCTGTGCCTAGCACTAATCTTTCGTGGTTATATTCTAATCTTATTGAATTGTCTACTGAGCTTCTCTGGTTTTCTGATACGGGTGCGCTTATTTCAATAACTGTAAAACAGAGATTTTTAGTTACTATACTAATAGCTTATAGTACAAGTATTATAAGAGCTCCAGTAAAATAACTACAACTTTTATACCAAACATCACTACTAATAGATTTCAAAGGAATTAATATTGACTGGCGCGAGTTACTCACAACGCACCCTTTACTTCCGCAAGAGTTTCGTAAAATTCGATCTTAGCGGATGTCTCCACCCTAAAAGGGATTACTTGCCAAATTTCATGATTGCGTTCGTTTCTGGGATTTCGTGATTAATCAGTTTCGCTTATATGTTAGTCTTTCAATAAATATGGTCGCAAATAAAAAAAACATTTCTTTTAAGTAACCTTTATTACTCTTACATTCTGTGAGTCTAAGACACACACACATATAAAAAACATTTCTTTTAAGTAACCTTTATTACTCTTACATTCTGTGAGTCTAAGACACACACACATAAAATAATTAAAAATGTAAAAAGCTTTTTCAAAGTGGCTGCGATACAGTCCTTTAAACGAAGAGGCCAGTTGTCAACAGAAGCACGCATTGTTTACGCGGGGAAATTATTCACTGCCAATCGTAGGGATTGTTTTAGGGACTCCAAATTATCATGCCGTAAAGAGCAAGCCGTACTCTCTAGAACTGACCATAAATCATACTCCAGAGGACTAAGGCCGATAAAGGTAGTCCGATAGTCTTGAGCTGTTTCAATTTTCAAAATTCAATGTCATAAATCTGATCCGATCCTGGGTGGATCGAGCTTTATGATCTGGTTCTGGGTCGTGCTGGAAGGAATGGTACTTCCAGCAATGAATTATTGAACATGGTGTTATTAAGGGGCTCAACTACCTTCTCAAGAATGGTGTCTTGGTACACTTGTGCCGATTTTATACATTATTCACATAAATATGGCTCAGTCATTCTTTCCCAGCTCACATGTAGCAATTATATTTTTGCTACTTAAACATTAAAAAAAAAGTATATACGTAAGAAGAAATGGCTCTTTTCTTTTTCTTGACGTGGAGGACGGAATGATCTCTTAAAATAGGACAATGAAATAGTTTTTTCGTTCCCTCCGGGAAGGTTCCCGGGAAGAATGTGGGTATATTTTCCTGCCAGGATGCCTTGAATGCAAAATGCCGGCATTGTTGAGTTGTATTAATTAATTTAATATAAAAGGATGGGTTCATGATTTTTTGCCGACGCTATGTTTCATTTCTTATATTTCGAAATCTTTATTAAAGTTAAAAAAAAAAGTGTCTTAATTCTCTTATATGTGCATTTTGAGGATATTTACATGATCTGTATGGCTATCAATTTGATAGACCGTATCATTATTGTGTTACTTTGAATTGTATATGCCACGTGTCAAAATTGGGTGTTAAATTCTATTTTAATGTAACAGAGTATTTATCTTGCCTGATTTTAGTTGGGTCATGAAGCCAAGAGAATTGCAACGGGATCTTATTGATAGTGTGTTCCTTTTCAGAGTTCTACACCTTTTATTAAACTGTGACTTAATGTGAAGATATGATGTCACTATAATCTTCACTTCGAGCATAAATGTGATCATTTTGTTTGTTAAATTATTACTCAAATGTAAAAAAAAATCCATCCGTTAACAAAAAAATTTGTGACCCCCCTTTGCTACATACATATTCAGTAGTTGTTTCGGTTTTACCACCCTTTATTCATCTTTATTTTATCACTTAAGAGATTTTTTATGGACTGTAAGTCATCTTAAAGTACCTACGCGACATGGTTCCTGGTGATATATTCATTCCCTGGGATAAAATCTTTTGATTTCAGAGATGATTTTTCGAATTGTTTCTCTAATAGCTTTGACCACCTTTTTCGTACCAACACTACGTGGAAGGCCAGATCTTTCTCTATCGCAGGCAGAGAAGGTTCCATTGAACCTATTAATAGCCCGGTACACAAACATTTGACTAATACCAAGTGTATGGCGAGTCTTAAAAATTGGATCTGTACCTAATTTGTGTAATACAAACACAGCGATTCTGTTCTCTTTATCACCCCGCTCCATTTTAATATCGCAAAATATTTTAATGGCACCAAAATGAGAAAACACAATCATATAAGAATGACACACTACAATTTCAAATGTAATATTTTTTATTTTTTATTGTAACAGTGTTTATGGCCAGAGTAAGTACATAGATGATGTCCTGAGACTACTGTAAGCAATACAGGTGCTTAAATTAAGTAAAACACTCTACTTCTTGTAAAATAAGAATAATGAATAAAAATGCAACAAACTCTAGGACATCCTCCGTTAATTGTCGGTAACAATAATATACCTGTGAATAATAATATCCTTTAAATGGCTGCGTTACAGGTTGAACATTAATATTATTATTAATTATTTTGAAGTAGACAATCGAGGAACAAACGATGGTGGCGGTAATAAGGTGTAGAACGTTTTGCAACTTGGGAGTTCGCTAAGTTAGACGATTTTATTTTGAAGTCGAGACAAAGGCTCGCTGTCCGAAAATAAATGTTTGTATTAGATCAAGTATATTATATAGTTACAGTTGGTTCCGGTGTATATCAGTTATAATTAGGATATACTCTCATACTACCCACCTTCTAAATATACGTAAGTGACAAATAAAAATAGTATAATTTAGAAATCAACAAATTTAATTGGACCCAACAAATTTAAAATTCATAAAAGTTGTCTTAATTTAAACAACTTATTGCAGCTCGGCTCCTTACAGTTCTCATTTGTAAACTTTGTTAACAACGTTTATAAAAACAGACACGTTTAGTGAATTGTAAGTGACGTTAAGACCTTTGAGACTCAAGCACATTACGGATTTTACAAGATCAAATATCCAGCCGTAGACGACATAACTACTGTAGAGTACCCACTTCCTTATTAGTACACGCGGTAGCTCGGGCTTGTTGGCTCGCATCAATGGAAACCATAAAAATATGCGGAATGTATTATACACCACAGGTAATATATATAACAGTAGCAAATACGTATTCAAAATTTATAGTAATCTATATTTTATATCGATCATGTATAAGCCGGCTTCTACACGTCCTCCTCTATCTGGTCGTAGGATAAAAGTTATTTTATAAATGTATCCAACGGATACTTGATATCCGCCTCGTGTGACAAAACTAATAATAACATTTGGCATGTTAAAATATTTTGTAGGTTTCCTAATTGAAGACCTAAATTTTTAACATAACCTAACGTAAAAATTTCATGTAACTTAAAATGTATAAAATATAACATGATACATAACGTGCAGGTATTTAGAGAACTGTTAATTGAATCATATATAAACAAACATAATTTGTTTATTCCTTATATTTTAAAATAATGTTAAAAAAGTAGAAACTTACAAAAGTCCACAGGGTCATGAGTTATGGGGCACACTAGCTCAAATTGTTCTAAAAAAGGACGCAACAGTCGCACTGATCCATTGTAAGTGCACTTCCCACTGGATATTCCGTACAGTCGGTCCACAAGTGATAGCAATTGATTTGAAGGCTGGTGTAAACTTGTCACCACGGTCCTTCCCTGTTTCGCCAGCAGATGCAGTAAACACGATATTTGTTTCGCTGTCGAGCTGTCAAGGCCACTGCAAGTTGATAAGTTATTTAATTACACAATTAGGTCAATTAGAAAATAATACTCGAAACATTTGTTAATATCGGAGGGGCGGAGGAAAGGAGAGCAACGCATCTGCATGACAATAATGCGGATGTTTATGGGCGTCGGTAGTCGTCAAAGGTTGGCGATTGCTCGATTGCCCTCCTATGCGGTAAAAATGTTTATGCGAAAAGAGGTACTATAAACTTAAGTATCGCAGTATACCTTATTAAAAAGCCATCCTAAGAGTAGGTATGATAATATATAATACATACGGGTTTTGTCGCGGTTTCTATAATTATTTATGTTGCCCAAGGTTTCTGGAACTTTATAGCAACCATGGTCACGGGTGGATGGACCATGGCCGCTGTAAGCCTTCTGAAACGTCGGGCTAATTAAATATTTAAATAAACCGAATTAAAATCCGTAAAAGTGGTTTCATTATTAATCATACTTATTATTGTTATAACATATTTATAGGTATATTTGAAAGAATGAATTTTAGTAACGGCATCCGTGTAACAATAGAAGTCAAAGGTCAATCAAATAGTGCTACTGGCGTGTCGAGTGCCGACTCAACGGACGAATCCATTCAGTTAACCCCAACAAATCAACCTTACGCGCTCGCTAAGTAATCGAGCTCGTTGTACAAACACTGTCCTTAAAACGCAACAGAAGATATAATATAGATGAAATTAATGAAAATGTTTCATGTTACTCTGTAAACGTCAATTAAATTCACCAATACATGATTCAAGTTTCAACTTTAGCACTGACCCGAGTAGAACTATCGAAACAAAGACAACGCGTCTCATTATTCAATAAAATATACGAGTTTACTATATCGATTTTATTCCCTTCGGATGCGTACAAACTACGAGTAAATGAAGCTTGGCAGGATCTCGCTTTTCCTTGATGCGACGACCAAGCGATCAATGAAGCTGTACTCTGGCATATGCCGGCGTATGGCGG